>JAQGAK010000566.1:0-66280 GCA_034696945.1 Lipothrix lubbocki | reverse complement strand
AAAAACAATTTCAACCGAAACAAAATCAGTTTTGTTTATTGTTTTGTTTTAAAAAAACAAAACAAGAAACAAAAACAAAACAAATTACAACACTATTTGTACACATCCAGTATACGGTGACCGGTGACGGAGTACTGTTGGCTGACACTTGAAAAAACTGAATGGAATACAACAAAAACTCGAAATTAATTCTTAAAAACGTTTCTGCCTATATAGCATACACAGCCTTTCTATGTCTTCAGTGCCAATGATCACATTCAATAATGCACTTAAAGAAATTAGATATACTTCATTTGGATAATATTAAATTGACCTTTTATCCTTACAGCAAAAACACATGAATGAGTTAATAGTTCTTAGAGGTTCGGTCACTTTAACGGACATGCATACGCACTGCAAAACAGTTGACATTTTGTAGGGTGATGTTGCGAAATAATTTACCAAATTGAAATTAGGCAAAGCAATGAAGAATGAACCATTCATAAAAACAGAAATTAGGGATAATGCAAGTATTGGACTCCAATGCAACTGTCTGTTTACCATAAAATGAAAAGAAAATTAATTGTTTTCACGCTGGTATTTGGTATTTAAAATCGTTTAGATAGTGACGTATGTAGCACAGACGTCTAGTACTTCTGTAGTTTGTATCTTATAGAATGTACGTAAAATATATTTGTTGTCTTCCTGATTCTTGCTTGTGTCACACAATACCTGAGAATGGAATTCAGTGCGTTGAAGCCTATTTGAACATATTAATTAGACCAAATACTAGTGGGATCAACCGTGGCAACCCTGGCAAGTAATTTCTTTTGAATAGGTACTCTTCTGGGAATATTTTTGAAATACAATCTACAGAATGGATCACTTCGCAATGACATTAGCAGTATAGAAATTATTATAGTCTGGGCTGCTTTACCAAGGTTTAGAATGAATTTATTAATGAAACGATGTGATGAGAATATTGCCGACGATAACACTTACAGGAAATTATATTTAAATTTTAAATGGTTACGTGAATGGGAATGAGAGTTACAGGAAGTTAAGTGACCTGGTTGCTACAAGAAATTCTAAGAGCATTAGAGCAAATTCGAATAAAACTAAATCTTCGTTGTCTGGTTAATAACGCAGCAATGGAAGCAATGGTGGTACTCACAGCCAAACGAATGGAACTTGTATTTTTTATTTGAGTTCCAACGAAATCTCTCTTCATGAGTTACAATGACGGCTATGAAATAAATTACAGAGATGGTGAATATAGGTGAGGATAATGTCCTCGCTATATTTTGTAAAGATTGGCTTTGACATGGTTGTAAATTGAAGTTTTTATTTTTTATCAATTATACAAAATATTTATTATATTATTATTTTTAATAAAAGATCTATACGTAAACCTAATTCGATAATTGATCCAAAAATCCGTATAGTTTACTGAACAGATTTGCTGGAATTTGATTTCCAGCTTTTGTATTCTTTGTACTTGCATCGTTATAGGTATAATTAACAAGTTTACGTTAATAAAACGAATTTTCGGATAAACCCTGGCTCCTTCCGCGCCGGGAATAGACGCGCTTCATCGTACTTTTAGTTTATCTTGGCCGTCGCTAGAAGTTCCGTCAATTCTTTTACTTCTGTCCTAGCTCGGTTCAACGAGGCGAAGATAGCGGAGTCTTTCTCGCTTAATTCCTTTAACATATTTTAATTAAAAAATGCGTTCATTAGATTAATATTAATGTTTCTAATGATTATTTTGCATATTACTATTCCTAAAATACCTTTTCTAAAGTAGTATTTTGAGATCTCAAACTCTCGTTGGTCTTCAACAGAGTGGCTTTGTCGTTTTCTAGTTTTTCAACCAATTTTGTGAACTTGTCAAGTTCTTCCTGCAGCTTCTCTCCTTCAACGTGTGAGGTCAGTTCCTAATTTGTAAACACCACCGTTAACCCATCATTATGTTTATTTTGCGAATTAACAAAAAATTAAGAAATAATTTCCTTAAACAAACCTCTTCCAGCTGAGAAATTTGTTTCCGATAAGCTTCGTTTTGCCTGGCCAAACTACTTTTATCAGATTCTAACCTGACAAGTTGACAACTTAGTCGCTCTAGCTCTCCTTGTAATTTTTCCCTTTCATCTTTTAGTTCATTTAATTGATTGCGATAGTCGTCAACTATTTTTTCATGGTCGTCTTTCATTTTGTTCCTTAATTTTGATAATTCGGTTTCTGATTGGGACTTGGCTGTTACCATTGATACCTCTAATTGCCTAATTTTATTTTCTGCATCCACTTTTGCCTTTTCTACTTGACGAATATGATCCATCATTGTGCTTTGTATGTGTTTCAGTTCGGTTTCCAACTGCCTGATCTCATATTGCTCAGCCGATTCTTGCTCCGCTCTCCAGTTTGTCCACTTATCTCGCTCGCCCTTCAACCTCTCTAGAATGGATTATTTTATTATGTAGCTTTTTTATTTAAAAACAATAAAAAAGTAATTTTATAATAATGAGGAAAGAGTTTTAGCAATGTTTACCATCAAAATTCCGCCTTAATTGAGAGTTTGATAATTTAATTGATTCTAGGGAATCTTCCAAAAGTTGACAGTCTTTTATTTTAGCTTTGAGATTGTCTTCTAATGAACTAATTTTGCTTTCCATCTTTTTCCCTTCTTCTTTCAGCACAATAATCTCATCTTGACAAAGGTTCAGTTGACTATCATGTACGCTTTTTAGTTTGTGTACTTCTTCTTTGAATAATGATTCTAAGTGATCAGTATGTTCTTCTTTTATGTCCAGAGCTTTTCTCAATGTTTCTTCCTTCTCCGCGGCACAAGCTAAGGAGGATTTGAGATTTTCTAATTGATTTGACAGTAATTGGGATTTAGAAGACTCTGATCGCAGCTTGATTTCGAATTCCTTGGCTAGATCTGTTGCGCTTTCTAAAGCATTCTTCAATTCGGTTTCTTCAGCGTCGAAGACGCTAACCATAGTTTCTAATTCATGCTTGTACTCCTTTTCTGTCTTTTGCAATTGCCTGGTGAGAATATTAGTTCTGGAAGCATACTCCTCCATCATTTTTTCCCTTTCCTGTTGGTGTTGCAGACATTGTTCTACAAACCAATAAAGGTTAAATTAGAGCTTAATTTTAAAATCATTACTTTTTTATTACAGAAATCACTTTTCAAAACCTCATCCTTACACAAACGTGGACTTACCGATGTAACAAACGATTTCATCCGGTATAAAGTTCCCGCATAATTGAATATTCTTTAAGGAAAAGTTAGTTCTAAGAGCATCCCATATTGCTTTTGCACCAGCCACCCCGATGGAATTCCATCGAAGATCTAGATTACGTAATGATTTATTTTTGTGAAGAGCTGCTGCTAATTCAACCGCTGCCTCGGCATTAAGTTGATTATTTCGTAAATCTAAGACCTCAAGGGAAGTATTAACGGCTAGGCTAGCACATAGAAGTGTGAATGATTCTTTAGTCGCTCCTAGACAGTTCCATTCCAAAAGCAATCTAGAGTCAATAATAATTAATCAATTAAATGTTTGATATAGACATCTCTGTTGTTAAATACCCTATAAAACTAAATAAAACTATGAATATCCAAGTGAAAGCGGAGATATTCTGCTCGTAATTACCTCTTCAAATGTGAATTTACTTTTACTAATTTGGCAAGAACACAGGTCATGGTGCCTTGAATATTATTTCCCCGGAGCTCCAAGGTGTGAAGTCGGGTATTCTTGGCTAAACCATCAAGTAAGGCCTGTGAAAGTGTCAAGTTTAAGTATAGTTAGTACTATAGGAACATAGCTATTGGGCATAGATGTGGAAGACTAATCATACGGGGGGAAATATTTCCTTCTGGCCTTAGTTGTAATAAGTACCTCGAATCCTTGAGGAAGTAGAAGACAGTCACTTAAATTTAAGTGACTTATAGGAGCATCAGTAGCTAGAATTTTCCCTAGCGCAATACAGTCAACACCTCGAAGTCCCCGACCTTTAAGGTCTACAACGGTAGGATCACGTCCAAAACTTGCACGTTCTAATGGTGTTGACACTATCTCTAGCGGCTCACTGGAGTAGAGTTTACAGAATCGTGTGTATTCTTTTTTGAGGTCAAATTTATGTGGAGGAGACATATTGGGGTAACCGGGGATCATTCCATTCGATTGATGAGAAGAGTCTTCCTCTCCTACGGAACTTAACTTTCCCTTTAGTGTCTTTCTCTTGCTGTGACTTCGTCGGGATGACATTGTGTGATTGAATTATTATGAAATAATGGAACTCGTGGAAAGAGTGACAGAAAGCCCTATACTCTGTCGATTAAAAAACTATAAAACTTGAACATTGACATTGAACCTATATAACTACATTTGTGTCCCTGTTCTATGTCTATTACTCCTTTCCCCTCCTTTCTCCTTTTCCCTTCAATAATAATGGTTTTTAATTTAAAACTATTACAAAATTATGGCTTGTTCAGTCCAGCCAGTCTATAACCATAAACCATTATGAATGGACATGGAAGCTATGAAGTTAATTCAAAACAATAAAATAAGGCCCAAAAATTATTTAAAGTTTTGCTTTCCTTTCTAAAAGAGAAACAGTGGGGCAGTGAAAGGTTTGAATATACACGACTTGGAATATCCTTATCCTTTGTGGTGAATCCATGCTTCGCACACGTAAACACTGCAGCTATGACAACATTTACGATCGAAGACCTATGGTAAGATTTCCTCTCCCCTTTACGCAACAACCTAACCATAATACTTTCACGTGGTTTCACATTGAGCTGGTTTACGTGCAATAGAAAATATTGACTACTCTTGATTTCGAGTTTGTCACAAAATGCTAAAACGTTGCTGGAATAAGAGCCAGATAATAAATCCATCCAGATTTATAGATACATGATGGTATATTAACTATCATATATTGCAGATTTGTAGATGCGTTGAATACTTGTCTCATTTTGTTTCTGATAAGTTTTGCAGAACGTTTCAAGGTTTGACAATGAGTAGGTATTTTATTGAAATTATTTTTCAGATGATATTACCACGTTTCAAAATCATTACATGTATATAATTGCAATTTTTAATCCTACATAGCACCTAATTCGTTTCAATTAACATATTAATTCTAATTAAATTAAATTAAGTCCCAATCGTATCATTATTTGCAAAGCATTCATCTTCTAGTTGTAAGTCGGTTATAGCATCATAGTAGATTTCTGTCCAGTCCACGCCAGCATATACATTTGCATCATCACTTGATCTTGAAGAATCACAGGATCCTACGGATGTCCTAACGTTGGAAATACATGGTGTTAAGAGAGTTGGCCAACGCATGTGTTTTGTTCCATTGAAGTCCACTAATTCGATCTGTAGAATCATAATGAATTTGTTATTGGTAACAATTTAGGCCTAATATTATATATATAATACTATAGTGAGCTACATATTTTCCAAATGAACTGGGTGTTTCTTACTCTCCCATCTGATGTGATGCATGTCGATTGTCCAGCAACAAACTCATCTGATGCATCTTTCCTCATGATGATTTCAGTGGGATCAAGTAGCCTTTGCATATCGTTCAAAATAATCAAATCTTTGGTACATATCTCCTCTTGTTGCAACCGTAGAACCCTCACCGCAGGGTCAAGACGATCATTTTTTAGGTCGACAAACCAAAGTACTTTAACTTGTTTGTTGCCCTCGGCAGCAATCATGTCTGGTTTGCAGTTGAAAACTATCCCATAGGACGCGTCCTTGTAGTCCGTGTTAGTTCTTGCTACAAACGTTGCCTCTGGACCCGCAATTACTTCATCAACGTGAGTCGAGTCAATTGCGCTTGTTTCCCCCTCGGTCTATACAGAATTGAATTTGCATTTGAAATGATCCTTCAGCCATAACATAACGAAAACTTAAATTGGAACAACTGTAGTATCAACTGGACAAAACTTAAGGTTGGTAGTTGGTACATTGACCAAATTGACATCGCAGTCCACATTTCACATATAACCATGATACTTACATCAATCCAACGGACGGTCAACTGTGATTGGAGATATAATGGCTGCACTACCAGCTTCTGCCCTACTCCCCGAACTTGTCCAGCTTGAGCGTTTTGCGTAAAAGCACTGTCAAGTTCTCTCTAAATATCCAAACAAAATATATTTCAATGCCAAGAATTCATTCTCAGTGGTTTTAGATTTTATATCCCCACAAAGGGTGTATAACTCTTATACCTGGACACATGGATGTGCATCATCCAGCAGCATTTTCCCCAGCATATTTAAACTCCAAGTCTCCATCTTTTCTATATGATGACCTGCTCTAACAGATAAGATAAGGTTGGAGCCCATTTGACAGTGGAAGTATTCTCTAATCCTGGCGGGTGTATTCCTCAAAACTCTCAACCGCCCGACAGATTTACCTTCGATAACGGAATTGGGTTTAAGGGAGTTATCATCCGTGGGTGCGTGAGCTTCCCACGATATCTGAGCAGCGACCGCCTGAAATTTACGTTTCGGTGTGTGTTAAGTAAATATTATTGCTTATTAGAATGCACGCAAGAAATTATAATATATAGAGCTTATAATTTAACTCAAACTGAGAAATCTTACTTCAATCCGGAACACTGTTGCAGGCGAACTAAGATCTTGATCTGCAGGGATCATACCAGTTTCTGTATCCCACATTGTCGTTTTCGATTGCTCTTCTGTTAATTGTATACTATCTCCGAGCAAGACTTTTGCAGAACTGTCATCTTGCTCCACTAAAAAATATCCAGAATGAGCTTCAGGTAGTCGAAAGGAGATTTGCTGGGTAATACTTTCTATTCTGCCAACATGATTATCCAGCAATACTGCCATTCCTTTATTTAAAACTCCGGATATCTCCTAAAGTTTTTCATCAACGGGTAGTTTTTAAAGCCTGGATAATAATAAAATATACTTGCTAATTCTACCCTAATTCTTACCGGAAATTCATTAAGATCGCCTATGGAGACATTCTTGAAAATAAATTCGTCATGTATAACCGTAGCTCTAGTATCTACATTTAGTACTTCTCCAATTTTACCGTTGGCCTTAATTAAAGATCCCTTTTGGACTGGGCGCTCTAGGAGGAATACATCGTTCTATGTGACCAGAAGGTACTTATATAGCTTAGCCTTTAGCTTAAATGGAACCAGTCTATGCACGACAATTTAAATTTTAGAAAATGATAATGGTTATACCGATGTGGCAACAGAACTTATGCGGATGTGATTCGGACTCCAGGCGATATCTTTTTCTGTAAGTTCTGAATGAGCGTTGAAGACACGCCCATGTCGTTTAGGAGCACGGAGAACTCTGCCAAATTGTATGACCCTTTCATTTTCAGGTACGTGATTGCTCTCTATCCTGGCAACACCATCTCCGGAAAAACATGGTCTTGCTTTATTCGACATTGTATATACAGTATACGAGTACAGTACAGAACATAAGAATATCACTGTCTTTATACTTTCAATTTGGCATTTGCTAATTTTGATGTGTAAATGATGCAGAACATGTAATTGTCCCAGGTACAACAAATTAATTTAGATAATTTGTGTAAGAGTATGTGTTCCGGTGAATAAGCAAAACATTTTCAGATTAAAAGGTAAATTTAACTTTATAACAACAATATTTCGTTCGTGCCACAATGATTTTGATTCCCTAAACCTAAACTGTTACTGGGCACGCTGGGCCGTCATTTTAGACCCTGAACCTGAACGGTAAATACTTGAATTTAATTTATTCAAAATATTAACCAAATAATGTAAATTTCTGAAAGAATTTACTTTCATAAAAATAAACACTGACTAGACTGATGAGTCTATTCACTACGAAAATCCATCTACGGGCCAAGCACCTCAGCAATATTACATCTGTTTTCATCCACAGATCCACACCAGCCATCGCCGATATACAGGCAGAAATATACAAGTATATTTAAATATACTTGTATATTTTATATATTGTATTCGTGGTTCATGTAAAATAGCTTACAATCATGTTTATAATTAATATTTTATTACAAGCATAATATACTTTTGTAAAACAAAATTTTGTAATTCAGTACTGTGTCGTGAGGCAAATACCATAATGGTATCAGTGAAATAAAGTTTCTTTCTCTCTATGTAAGTTTACAAGTTGCAAGTGTTCAAATTTAAGAAAGTCGCGAATTAATAAAAAAATAATGCATTAAATTAAAGTACATACAACAAATTAATAAAACTTTTGCAGGTTTTTTGAGTAAATGTTTATTTAGATATATGACAAATATATCTATTTAATATAAACCTCTCTACAATCCATGAATGCACGGGAAATAAATATCATTGTTATAAAATTTACAGACAACATATATATTTAACATAAATTCATTATTCCTTCTCGGAGTTACAATATTGGTGTAGACCATCTAAAAGAAATTACGAAAAAATCTAATGACTAACTTGACCCACAATGGAACAACACGGCTAGGATGAGAAAGTGCATGGTCATCAAAAGGTTTGCAATGCTGAACGAGATTTAACTGTTCCTCGTGTAGTTGTTTCTGCAATGAAGCATTTTCAGTAACAACATAAAGCTGTGTTTCCAAATCTCTATGCACTGAACGATGACCAAAGTTTGGAGAACCTATCAGTGTGACTAGTGGTAAAGTTGAGCGTGTGGGATAGAACCAGAGACCCTTAGCATGAAATGTCCAACCGGGTTTTAGATACTCCCATAAAGCAATTCGTTTTTGCTGATGAGTACTCTTGACTTTCCCCAAGAACATTTTAGCTAGAAGAGTATAAGCCGCCGGAATTCCTCCAGCTACACCGCTAGCGCCCAGAAATCCGTTCGCCTGCGATTTACAACATTGCAATATCATAACAATAGTTCTAAGTTTTAACTTATCAAACATAGATATTCTACTAGCCGATAAAAATACCTCAGGGTGAGCCATTAGAATGTCGAAATCAGCCTTGGACCTATAGATGATCTTGTCGATGTATTCTGAAGTTAGGTTAAAATATCCGGTGGCTAACTTAATATTTGAACCTTGAGGCGATTCCTCAAAAATCTTGCAGGTTGCCGCATTATCTATGTCTATGTTTATAGGGCCCATTTGAATCAACGGAAAAATCCAAGTGTCAGCGGTACTAGTGCGTTCAGCAGTTATCACATCCGATTTTTCTAAAAATGATTTTAAACGAACGTTGTTTTCAAGGCGGTAACTGTCATAGTAAGACTTCACAATACCACCAGCTTCTTTCACAAACTCAACTTGATCCCCTGTTGATGGATGAATTTTCCATTGAGACGACAGGTTCAAATTATTATCTGATTCCAGTTTGAAAGAAAATGATGACACTTGATTAATCAGCCCATCGTAAAAATTTGCCAACGGCTCACAATCTTCTACTATTATGTACCGGTCTTGGCGATTGGTAAAGTAATCATGTGACAAATTTGCACTAAAAATAACATCCAAACGGTTATTATGATAATAAAAAACAACGGATAATAATTGTATTGCGCCGTGAGAAGCGTCCGAGGATTAAATTAAGTGCAATTACCCAGTGATAACTAATGAATCATCAAAAATGTAAATTTTCATATGCTGAAGTCCAATTATTTCGTTCCACCTCTGAGGAAGACATTTTTTTGCCATTCCACGCAAAGCGGGCGTATGATACATAAACACCTAGAAATCAGATATCGTAATTATTATAATATACAACCAGTGTAAACAAACTAAAAAACAGCATTCACAGATCGCAAATGTACATTTACATACTGTATTAGTTTATTACTTGACACAAGTCTGACGACTGAACCAATGGCAACAATAAAGACCGGGAACTATTTTCCAAGCCACGATTTCCCCGGGAATAATCCAGTAGCACCTTTACTTTCAAGTTCCTGTTACCTTCCAAATTCTGCTGAAGAGCACCTATCTGGAATTCATACAAAAAAGAAACATAACATTGGAACATCAATCTAGCAAAACTGTTCTTGTGCTAACTTCTTTACCAACCCTATTCTTATACAATCAATAATTTATTCCGAACACAAATATCTTTATACTTATTGTTGGAAATAAGTACATAAATATTTACATATTTACAACTACTGTTGAACATTCAGAAATATTTATGTAAATATTATAGTAGTTGTATACAACTGGAATTCCATAAATAAACATATATCACACCAGATAATTTGAATTCCATACACAAATATTTAAATTACTCATTACTATATCTTTGAAATACCAGTTGTTGCTCCAGCTTTCCATTTCCGATATACAACGAGGCTAAGGAAATCCGGCGACTCGCAGACTTTGCCTTCTCCATCAGTACAGAATAAAAGCTATCCGGGTTACTTAGCACCTTGACCGTTGACCCCGAGACCGCGAACCCAGGTCCCAATTGGGCCAACCATTTCCACGACGAAATATAAGCCATCGTAAGGTCGAAAGTGATCACACTTATTGCAGTAAGTATATATATTGATTTGACACAGACAGCTATATATTTGGAGACTCGCGATGATCTCACACTGTCAAGCCGGACTTGCTTCTTCTTGCAACTGACATCTTATACATTGCAATAGTTTTTTTTTCGGAAGGAGCTTTCATCAACAAGCTCCTAAAGGAAGTCCTGAAAGGTTTATTGAGCACAAATAGTCACAGATTAAAAACCAACAAACAACATTTCCAAGATACAGACTAACAAACTAACAATACAGACCATCACCTATTAAAACCAACAATCCAAGATACAAATCAATAATCAAAGATCTAAGCCAAGAATCAAGCATCAAAGATCAACTAGCAACCGGTAATCAATTTATTATTAAAATCAATAATAATTATTGATTTTAATAATTATTATTAAATTCAACAAAAGATTTGAAACGAACAATAAAAGATTAAAACTAATTATCAAAAATCAAAACCAACAATAACTGTTAATAATTAATTTATTATTAAAGATTATAAAACACACCGTCATTTTACCAACAAGCCATCCCAGTAGAAAAATAGTTCCAAAAATAACAAAAAATAACAAGTAAATCAAAGCAAAAAGACAAATTTACCATTTTTGGATGATAGGAAAAACTGATGAAACTCATGGATATATGAATACAACAAGGAGAAGTCAGCAGTCAGCAGTGTTGCTCATACATATACTTTCGAAATCCTGCAGTGAAGTTTGAAAATCGCGCAAGACGTGTTGAATTCATTTGTTTACGAACGAAGGATAAAGATATGAAGGGAAAGGTGTATGTAATGCATTATATATCTCAACATACATAATTGTAGTACATATGCGTACTCTACCCTGTACTAAAAACATCCAAGATGTACATACATGGCGTATGTACGTTATTACTAATGCAGCCATCAAGAGCTCTTTGAGTTGAGTTGAGACTGAATAAACTGTGGCTGTCTGTCTTCTTATGTCTTCAGTGCTCATGTTTTATTAAATCGTTAAAAAATATTATTTGTTGAGGGCATGTGAATTGAGCAGGAGGAGATATATAGATGGATTGAAAAATTGACGAAATCATTAAATCCATCAAATATTATTTAATCTCAAAAATAGTTAAAAGGAAGGAAAGCTCGTGTATATATCTCTAAAATTCCTTTTGGGAGTTTATTAAATTCTCTAAAAGTAAATTGTTGGTGTCCCCATTATTGTGTTATTTATTATAATTAATATACATTGCAGTATATGACTCGCAATAGGAGCAATAATGGCGAAATTGAGTCGCAAGGTCAACGATATATACCTTTGACACCTTTTTAATTCTACAAATTAGGAATCAAAATTGTCGCACTATTCTATACATCGCATCTTCGAATATAAATAAATTAGATTTTTTAAAATGGACCCCGTTGACCCCAGCCCACCCTGCCCGATTTGTAAAAACTACAAGGGCGAAGATCCTATAGAAGTTCATCTTTTAAGTCATACGAAGGAATCATTGGTGTTGACCCTGCTGCAGTTAAAACATTCGACGAAAAATGACCCGGATTCGGGCTCCACGGAGGTCCTGGACGTCATTGTAACCACTGACCCCAGCACTTCCGAGGAAATCACGGATATAGAAGTAGAGGTTGAAGATGTAGCTGAATCGACGGAAATTGCTTTCATCAGTGAGGAGATTGAGATAGATCTGAATAATTCATCCCCAGCGGATCCAGGGATTTCGGAGGAGTCATCCAATAAACCCGAGGATCTACCAGCTGATGAGCATAAATTTAGTGGCAGCAGGGAGTTAGTACAAATTAAGATGGAGAAGACGGAAATTCCACAGCAGCAGGCTGATTTCTCGGGCTCTAATAAGAAATCCGGGGAGGATATACCAAAGAAAGTGGATGTGTTCATTGTTTCGACGACAAAAATAGAAAATAATGTGGTAATTGAGAATGCAGATGGTACTAATGAATTAGCGGACAATGTCTGCACGGTTTTGGAGACTGTGAATGCCAGTAATATTCAGGAATGTCGAGAAGGGGAACAATTCCTTCTCACTGAATTCTCCGGACATCCTCATACATCCAAGACTTGGTCCATGACACAGATGTATCCTGATGATATTAATCTCTCAACGGCTATTAAGTGTATTATTGATGAGGTACGTTTGCAAATACCTAAATATATAGGAGCTGTGGCCTAGTATTTGTGAGAGTAATCAGATGTTTGATTTAAATACTTGAATATGATAATTTTTCAGAGTGATAACAGAAACAACTCTATCAATAAGGAGAAAAACCTCATATACTTGGACGGAAGATACATACCTGTGTATTCTTCAATTACGGAATTACACTGTTCCGATGACTTTAATCCACCTTCACCACTCCAGGACACGAATGCGAAGTCAACGTTCATTGAATCGGCATCAGTTGAGAGCGACAATTCTAATCTGGACGTCGACCTTATGACAGACGAAGAAATCCCACCTAAAGGAGAGATTTCTGAATTTGAAGAAAGCAGTACATCTTTAATGTCGGACGATTCCGTAAGGACAAAGCTTCAAAAATTGAAATTTTTTTCCAAAGTGTGTTTAAACTATTTTTCCATTTAAAACCACGGAACTTATGGAGAAAACGAAATCCTGCGTTCTTCCTTATTAATACTTCACCGTGGGGAAAAGCAAATATTGAGTTCTTCAATAATTTTATTCTTCTCACATTGGTGATTATTGTACCAAAACGATTTTAAGTTTCACAAATGGACATGACACAAGTATTTTATGTATTTTCCTGTGGATTTGTGAAAAGAATAATATGTGTCATCGTTTATATCTACAAGTTGCAAAACATTCGTATTTATGCCTGGTGAATGTAAATTTTACCACCGTTGCAAATTTTGATCATTATATTAATGTTATCCATGTCACAATAGCTAATAGCACAATTGTTTTTTCCGTTGTAGAACCTGAAACCGGCTTTACTGAACTCCACAATTAAAAGTCTGTTTCCCGGAAGGTTCCCTGCAAGACAGATTTCCCTTTCGTTTGGAGATCCTGATGAAGAGCCTCTGGTAAACAATAAAATTCGCACGTCTACAGAGGTGACGGCTGCTACAGTGGGGAATTCAACCAGTAAAGCAGAACAGTTCATTTGCTTTGATGAATGCCAAAATCACAAGGTAAACTGTTTTGACGTGGTGCTACATACCATAAATGTAAATCTTGAACTAATTATTAATATTTTTTTATTTAGTCACCAAAGCAGTTTTCAAGTTTGTTTGAAATGATTCAACACAAGTCTGGAACTCACACTAGTAATAAAAATGGTGCTGTGAGTTCATTAAATATCCCTATTGATGAAGTGGCGGAACAGCAACCTTTAATTCGTGATCCACTGGAAATTGTCGAAAACGACAGACTCTCAGAGCCCGTTAAACAACCAAGTGTATTACAACGGAAAAACTACTTTTGTTTGTATTGCGATTTTACATCTCCTTTAAAATCTACTCTTGCAAATCATATGAAGGATGAACATCCAGATAGAGCATTGAATCCGGAAATGTTTGAATGTGCTACATGCGGAAAAATATTCGACAACAGGGCCAGCCTTCGAAAACATTTGTTGGTTCATCGGTATGCAGCTTAAAAACCTTGGTTTTTTGTATTTTTCTTTTAATTAAATGGCATTTTTTAGTAATGAATTTCTGGTGTTTATTATTGTAGGGAAAAACTTTGGGTTTGTAATATCTGCTCCAAAGGATTTCCTTCAAGTTATAAATTAATGGAGCACACTAGAGTGCACACTGGCTTTTACCCATACAAATGTAAGCATTGTGGGAAAACCTACCGAACACCATCACTGTTGTCCACACATGAGGTAAATCCCAATCATAGCTTTTAGATTGAATCTGGGAATTCATTATATCTCACCCTAATTCATTTTTTAAATTATAATTTTTTAAATATTTTTTTAAATTGTTGTTCTAATGTATAATCCGAACTTTTAATTTTTAGAAACGAGTACATCCGCCTTCCGAGCCTGAGCGAGTTGTTCCTAAGAAAGTAGAGTTAATGTGTGGAATTTGCCATCGTGTTATGTATTCCAAAAGAAATTTGGAATCACATTTGCTTCTACATAAACAAGATAAACCCCAGAAATGCCCGCATTGTTCAGAGACGTTTCCTCGTCCTAGTGTTCTTGTTCGTCATATTCGGGCCATTCATAATCCTCTGCACTCTTCAAGAAAAACTAAGGTAAGTATCTTTATCTCTAAAAATCCAGAAGAGTTGATATGCATTAGACCTATATATGAGTGTCACAATTATCATTTGTTTCTAGGATTGCACCATTTGTGGGAAGTTATTCCACCCGAATTCCATGAAGTCGCACATGTTAATACACAAGAAAGAAAAGCCACACAAATGCTTAGTGTGTCACAAAAATTTTCGCACATTAGGAAACTTAAAAAACCACACTTGGAGCCACACCAGTGCTGAGAGGCCGTACAAGTGTCAAATATGCCCAAAGTCATACATTTTCTTAAAGAACTTGCAGGTGAGACATTGCACTAAATTCGTTTTGGGGTAAGACGGAAGATGTTTTTGAATATGAACGAAGTGTTTATATATCTTTATTTGTTATTACAGAATCACACGATTGTACACAAACGGAAAACATTGCATTTCGTTTGCAACGAGTGTGGTGTGAAGTTCACCAACAAATTCAATTTAAAACGGCATGTTGAAGAACATACAGCAGAGAAAAAGTTCAAGTGCCTCATTTGTGGGAAAAAATTCTTTCGTCACTATTATCTTGTGGACCATGTTCGCATACATAATGGATCCAGGCCGTATACATGTACAATATGTGGTAAAGCATCATCTACAAAATCTAATCATGTAGCGCATATAAAAATACATGATGCTCGCGAATCAGGAAACCTTGAAGGATGATTAAAAATCGTTGGTTGTTAATTACTGGATTTTGTATAATAGGGTAATCGTTAGGACATAGGTAATGTATTTAAAATCTAAGGTTGAAGTGCGCATAATTTATTTCACATTGTTCAAATAATGTGAGGGTCGTTTGGGATTGTAATATAAACATTTTCGCAATAAGGAGTGGGAGGTATGGTATCGAGTGAGTTATAAGGGAATTAGATGTTACTTAGGTGTTTAGACAAATACGTTACTTCGGCTGTTAAGAGTATAAATTGTGTATGACACTCATGACAGTTAAAGCTGAGTATGTCACAAAACTAGTATGTAATTTGCAGGTGTACCACTAATCACGACCAGTAAAACATTTTTTCAGTGCAAAATTTCGACGGAGGCGAGTGCTTTACATCATGTGGCTGCCGTCGAAATGTTTTTATGATATTTTGTTGAAATCAATATCTATCCTATTCTATAACGTAACCATTCCAGTATTTGTAGCAAAGTTATTATAGATAATAATATATCGCAGTTTTCTCAATCATGTTTTTTACTAAACTTACGTAAGTTGTTGTTTTCATCTATCCCTTATACCTTTACGTGTTGCATGTGTAAAACTAGTCGGGCGTCAAATAAAATACTTGTTACGCAAAGAACGGAAGTGTTATCTTATCTATGGCTACTTATTTGGCATCAATAAATGCACAACAAAGGTTCAAACATTAAATTAATAATGCATCCTTTAATTTCGTAAATATTTGAGAGTACACAAGGTATTAAACAATTAAATGTCTCACTTGTTGCAACCAGAATAAATGGACCAAGATTAGGACTAACTGGGTTAGATTAATAAACAAAGAATATTATTTTGTACAAAACGCACGGAATTTTCTAGGAGTCTTTGTTACTGGCTAAAGCTGTGTTGCTGGATACCAGTAGATGCTTGTGCACCATTTCCTCCTTGTTGATCAGATGGGTGGTTCGGGCAATAAGGTTCATTAGACTGTTGAGATTTTGTGACCAGTCATTCAACAGTTCGTTGGGATCTTTCGTCGCTTGAAAATAGACAACACCTTCTGGTCGGTCAACTTTAGCCGTCACAGATCCAGCAACAACCATACTGCACAAAACTTCTTCGACGTCCTACAAAATTTTCAGGTATAATACTTTAATATGCAATTTTGAAAGCTAATCTCAAAATTAAAAAACGAACAACACCAACCTTTGATGGTAGTTCTAACAATTCTGACATGCGTTTAAGATGGATTTTGGTGTAGTACTTGGCCATTATACGAATATTCTGCAAATAAAGAAACATATATTACATACATTATTCGACATTATGTGAAAGCGTATATGTTCACACAACTGTTAAAGCGTAAATGTATCTTACATGTTCCACAACACGGTCTTTAAGATGCTTCCAACGTTTTTCTCCTTGCTCAGTTGCATTAAAGACAGTCTGTGTTCGCAGCTCACTCTCATAGCCGGCACACAAAACACGATATTGAATGATCTCTTGGTTTTTAAATAGCTCCAACAAACTCCTGTATTTCGGGATGCTATCCAATGCTTTGTCTTCCAAAATACGGTGCAGAAGATCCGATTGTTCGTTGGTGTAAGGACTGAGGACAAGGTAGAGCACAGCTGACCGAAGATACTCTTTCTTTAGATCAGGGTTCTCCTGGATCCTCGGAGTTGTCAACATAGCTCGAAAATGACGACAGATAGACAAGTAACTGCCTTCATGTTGATCCATCTCAATCATTCGACTGGGAAAATCAGAAGTACATACATTTAAAATTACTACTAAATATTAACGGGGGCAATAAGTCATAATTGACAACTTGGTAATATTTTATTTTCTATCAAACTCCTTATAAATTATATTATAATATCCCGATGCTTACGTGTAATACAAAATCTTCAGGTCATGTGTGGCCTCATCTTCAAAATACTTAATGTTTATTTTCTTGGAAATAATTTGAGTTCGTATGTAATCCTTGATAGCTAGGCACAATCGCATTTGTTCCAAAATTAATTCAACCTACAAACAATTTAAACAAATATATTTAATACACACACTTGAAATTGATTTCACATGAAATGTGAACAAATAAAACCTTTTCCGTCATTTTACCTTTTCCCTCTTTTCCATTGATCCGTAAGTTTCAACCTGAAGTTCCTGAAGGATGGTAGCAGCTTCCTGGATCTTATCTTCCTCTTCCTTCATTTTTGCAAGCTTGTTTGTCAATCTCGCTCGCTCTACTTCAACATAGATCTGCAGATCAAATTTTTTAATTTTAATTATTTACATTGACACCTATCGTCCAGAATTTCCTTTCTACTTCATCCGGCAATCATGTCATACCTTTCCCTCCGTGACACTCCGAAGCGTGTCAATCAACTCATACTGCAATTCACGATTGGGTAGCTTGTCTACATACGTGCAGACTTCCTGGACCATCTTTACTACCGCCTGTTTCAGCTGACCTCGTCTACGCGATAAAAGGTTAATGTTTTCTTTCAGGCGTTCCCAATCTTTAGCTTCAAAGCACAAGCGGACGACCGTGACCAGGATCCTGCCAGTCGAGATCATGTCTCCTCCCTGTGGAATTACAAAAAATTATACAATATAATAATGCAAAATTTATATACGATTCATCAACCCACATTAAAAGTTAAGGCTGAATTTTAATAATTTGCAATCCACCGACAAGCAATATAAACATAAAAAAATTCCTCATTAATTTAAACAAATTAAACTTATTTTAACTTCAGTATTTTAAATCTTACAATCCTCGTTTGTTTCTCAAGACCAATAAGTAAGTCCACGGCATCCTGCAAATTCGTTTTGGCCAGAGTTTCGGCTTCCGGAATTTTTTGATCACAGGTACTACTGTGATCAACTTCCATCTTCGTCACTTCCGTCAAGGAAGACGTTCCAGACAATTCGGCACTCATTTCTACTCTTTTCCAGTACGGTGTTTTTAAGAAATTTTGAAAATTTTAAACGCAAAAACAACAAATTATATAGACTACTCACGTTCAGTTCAACTAAAATAAATCCGCCGACAAGTTCTACAAAATTCTTCTGCCCAGCAAACAGCCGAAATGACAAGTCAGAATTTGCAGATCGAGTCTGGCGCACACAATATCGCTATAGAAAATCATGTGGATTCAATGCGAGTCACTGAATTCCATTTGAGTTTGTTGCCTTGCAGCACATTCATCCGCTGGAGGGTGCTCAGTGCTCAAATACCACTTGGTCGACTAAAATAATTATATCCCAAAGTATCCAAATATTGCTTAATTCTTAATTGATTAATTTATTAACGTGAATGCATAGGAACTAGAATATTATTTCAATTAAATTTATTTAAAATGTAAAAGAAACAACAAAATTAATAGGCAGTAATATTTTTGTGGATTCCAGACTTCATTTTATTAAGTGACATTTATGTATTTTTATATGTCAGCCACAGTCCAACAATATACTTGTTTAATATATTGTTTAAGTTAGTACTAGTAATAATATTGTTCAGCATTTATTACTTTAAAATTGATGTACCCTTTTGGTGTTTAATAATATATTTACGAAACACCATATTCTTGTTAAAGATGTGTATAGCATTAGTATTACTTATATGGTATATTATACTCCATTATCACATTTAAGTTGGGTGTTGAAAACATTGAAAAAATAATACATAAAAGTTTAAAAAAGTGGAGATGTGTAATGCTAAATATACATATATATACATTCATGCCATGTTGTCAGTTTTGTAACAAGATCAGTGTGTGAAATGTTTTTGAGTGACAAGTCCGTTGTGTTGCAAGGGATGACCGCGGAGTGTCTTGATGGAGACAATGTAATAATTGTTTTTTTTTTTTTTAATTTTATCAGGCCATGTAAAAGGATTTGTTCGCGTCAGCAAGGAAAATATGATTATGTCTCTCCAGCAATTGAATATCTTTCTCAATGTCTTTCATGGCCTGCTCATACTCCGTCTTCTGTCGGACTTTCATGGCGGTGTCAATGTTGAGCGGGAGGGCCTGGAAGTCATTGTAGACTTGTTCCCAGTTTGTTTTCAGCCCGCAGATCAAAGCCTGTCTCTCGTACTCATCTAAGTGTCGACATTTCTCCCGAGCATCTCGCATTCCCTGTTCACTGGCGTATTTTTCCTGTTGGAATTTACTCTGCAATTGATTTTTCCTCTCCACGAGATACCCGGGTACCATCCCGTAGTCCTGTCGGTAGACGTAGCGTCGGGGGTAACCTGACGGGCACCAGTCATGGGCCGTGCCTTTGGGTTGGTCGACGTAGCGGGCAATGGGGATTTTGGCGGGTTGACGAATATTCTTGATAGCGTTATCTTTAATGTAATCCTTGCATCCTCGGGAGATTATGCAGAACCGACTGCAGCAGACCGTCGGCACGGCCGGTTTTTCGCAGTTGCAGCATAATCTCGGGATTCGCCGCTTGCAGCATGAGGTTGGCGGACAAGCGTCCCCGCTCCCGTCGTTCCTGGGCATAGGACAGGGATGGACGAGTTCAGAGTGGACATCAACGCTTGGGAATTTCGGGTCATATTCGGATTTTGACTGGCAGTTGCTCCCAGCTTGAGCAGCGTTTGATGTGGCATTGCATGAATTATTAATGGATTTTGAACCATTACTGCAGCTATTTTTATCCGAGTCTTGAGCGTCGTCATCTTGGCATTGATCATTTACACCAAGTGGTCTCTCTTCTTGTGTAGTTTTCACTTCAATTTTAACATCTTTCACATCATCATGAGTTTGCACAGGTATGGGAACCAACTGCACTTGGGGAACTGTCAAGATTTATAAGAAATTAGATTCATTCTGGCGGAGTTCAAGACTTATGATTACGCTCCTTAATTCCTTACCCTAAATGTTTATATCTTTAATAGGTTTGCTTATTAATGCCTTATATGTTTTCTTCTATATTTTGTATAGAATTTCATCCTTTCCCATATATTTTATATAGAATTTCATTTTTTCCCATACGTTTTATATAGAATTTCATTTTTTCCCATATGTTTTAATTATATATAATTATATTTTTTCCCATATATTTTATGTAGAATTTTATTTTCTATACGTTCTTATATTGTTGATATTTCATTTTTATAGTATTTCGTACGTTACCTGCAGGTGGGCGTATGGTTATAGGTGCACGCGAATGCTTTCTGAGATATTTCTCTGGAGGGCATAATGGCACGACGGCAGGGCCCATAGTCCGATTGCAACCTTTCTTATGACATTGTGCTTGTTTCCGCACCATACAAGCATATCGGGATACATGCCTAAATTTGGAGTGATGCAGTAAGGTTATCAGATTTTTTGACGAGAACAAATGACTTTCTAATTATTTTTCAATTTAAATGCTTACATAGGCGGCTTCGAAGTCCCGAAATCCTGACGTTTAATGAGATTGTAAACACACTCATCATGACATTTATTATTACAAATGGTATACATATTAGACGAAAAAGACGTGTTACTGGAATTGTCGGTGATAGAAACAGCAGCAGAGAACTTTACCACCAGAACGTTGTTGCTCCTTTCCTTTTAAATAATCGATGCGATAAAATTCAACGCAGTATTAGTAGTATAATGTGTGTATCTCTTCTGCCATGAGGCTAAATGCGACTTACGTTTTTTATATATTTTTTTCCAAATATTAAAATCAAATTCTCAAAAAATATGCTGTAATTTATTTAATTTTCTGTTAAAATACTAGCGTCGTGCAGATATCACGACGGTATTATTGAAATAAATTGTCTTTCTCCGATGAATCCATTTCTTGAATCCATGACATTTAAAAAAATTACAGAAATTGCAAGAAAAAATTGTTCCTACTAGAGATATGCAATATATACAAAATAATATCAACAGAGTGATTGCTTTATACACTAAGGTGCATCAGAGCAGTAAGTATATACAAACTAATCTACTAGAGCAGGTTGATATTCTATCCACCACGGAGAGATTGTGGTACTATATGATGATCTTTATCCATAAAACTTATCATCACCGTCACCCGGTCAGCTATCTACACCAGCTATTTGTACTGCAAACAAAGACATCAACGAGGACCAGCGGCAAAGGAAACTTCATAGTACCACCTGGCATACATACTGCTAGCTTCAAAAGATCCTTTGAATTTAGAGCTCTTAAGATTTGGAATAATAGGCCGCATAAAATGGATGTTGGATGCAATGACACGCTTGGGGAGTTCAAGAAGAAGATATGTAGTTTTATAGCAAGAAACAGAGACACCCGAGTTAATGATTTCTTAGAATTTACCTGATATTTTTTAATTAAATTTTCTTATGACTCATTGTGTATAACCCTGTTTGACTTATGGAATGATTCTTTGTTGATTGACTAACTGACCATGATTTGTATGTCTCCGCTATTGGAAATCAGTGTATCTCACTGAATAGTTTTGAGACTTGAATAAAGTTGAATAATAATAATAATAATAATAAATTAATTATGCCAAATGCAGATGTGTGACGTGAGTTACTGAACGTGCAAACACTAGAGATGCTTTCAAATGATAGGTATTTTTTCGATACATAAGTTTTGAAAAAGAAAAGTTTATTAATAGAGCTCATGTAAATGAACTTAAAAAATGCTGTTTAAGAGCCCAACGCTATAAAATGTAATATTAATTAAAAATTGTAAATAATTGTTGATTCCATTACAACGAGAGCAGATTCAGGAAATCATGATAAGTAGAAGGTTCGGTTTGCATCTCCAACAAAAATGTGATTATGCCTTTCTAGTAACTGAATATCCTTCTCAATATTCTTCATCTTTTCCTCCAGTGCATGTTTTTCTTTTATTTTCACAGGCGTATCTACCTGCAAAGGGAGGGACTGGTAATCCCGATAAACTTCTTCCCAATTAGATTTCAATCCACAAATCAAAGTTTGTCTCTCTTCTTCATTCAAATGGCGGCATTTTTCTTGAGCATCTCGCTGTGCTTGCTCACTAGCAAATCTCTCTTGATTTAATTTATCCTGAAGTTCCAATTTACGCTGGACAAGATACCCCGGGACCATGCCATAATCATGCCTACGGACGTATTTTCGTGCCATGCCAGATCGACACCAGTTATGCGCTGTCCCCTTGGCTTCATCTACAAATCGAGGAACAGGGATTTTGGCAGGTTGACGGATTGCCGCTATTGTATTGTCACGCACAAAGTCTTTGCTTCCACTTGGAATTACTTGAAATTTACTGCAGCAAGTTGGGGGCACGGCAGGTTTCTCACCGCAACATAACCGTGGTATTCTCCTTTTCATCTTAAGATCACCATAGCAAAAAGCTTCATTTGAAGTAGGGCAATCCCCAGATCCACCATTTCCATCATGCACGTTGTATTCATTCGATCCTTGATCGTAAGTCACGAAAACTTGCTCGTCCTGCTGACAGTTCTGGCCTTGGTTAATATTTACTTCTAATGGCTCTGATTCTGTTTGTACCGGAACCGGAAGCAGCTGAATCTTTGGTACTGATCAAGGTCATCCAGTTTTTATTTAAATTAAATCACACATTAGATTTAGAAATTGTTTACATAATCTCACAGCTCAAAAACTGCAATTATTTAAAAAGTACCAGCTGGAGGACGAATAGAAATAGGAGCCCTGGAATGTTTCCGCAAGTAATTCTCAGGCGGACATAGAGGGACTACTGGAGGGCCCATGGTTCTACAGTCCTTTTTAGTCATTTCACGCTCCTTCCGTACCATACAGGCATACCTGGACTTGTGCCTGTGTTATTGACATTAGTTAGATTAACTAAGTCAAATTAAGTATTGTCTTCCTCAGAATCAGAAAAAATCCTGATTGGACAAAAAGAGAAGGAATTTTGAGAGTATTTAGACTTACATAGGCGGTTTGGACACTCCAAGTTCTGGACGTTTGATAATGTTGTATACACATTCTCCGTGACTAGCATTGTCGCATATTGTATACATGACTTTGTCTTGAAGGTTGTAAGGTTGGTAATATTGGAATGTCAACAATTATCTAAGGTTTTTGTTTACTCGACAGCTAATAAAAAAATGTTGTTCTGACCTACATGAGCTCTAATCTCTAATTAATTATCAAATGATGTAAAGTGTAAATATGTAAACAGAGCTAGCAGCTAATGTAAAGCAAAAGTAATATTAGTAAGGCATATGGCCAAAATCAAAATGTTTAAAAATTTATTTATTTTTTGGAGGTATTTTTCTCACTATTTTTTTTTAAAATTATGAACGAGAACAAGTTGAAGAGAATCTGTTTATCAACTTTACCCTGTAACTTCAGTGATACAGCCGATGAACTATTGTAGTATTACTATAGTTAAATTTGTAAAATTGTGATTTTAACTATAATAGAAATAAAAATTTGCAGGTTTCCCTTAAGTATGAATGTGTATTAATTGGCCGATTTTAGATAATGTTTTCGGTACACAAATAAGTGAAGAAGTGGGAGTCGCTGGCCCACACTTTGGATAAGTATTGACTAAACATGCACAGATTTATGAAATTACGTTGACATGGATACTGCGGTATGTACTATTGGTTCGAGCAAACGGTTTAATTAAATTGTTGACAATTCGACGTGTGTGGATGGCAACCTGGACATCGTATCCTAAGTTCGGATTCCTAACAACAGTTTAGTATTCCGTCCCTTCTATGCAATAATCGGCATTATGAAATTAGGATACATTAATGCTTAAAACTTTTTTACGAAAAAAGGTGTCAACAAATCAAGCATTATAGCTCATAATCATCTTTATGGTTAAAGTTTTAATCAATGATTTTAATATTGTATAACATTAGAGAATAATTACCTACTGTGTCGTAAGGCAAGTACCATTACGATATCAGTAAAATAAAGTTTATTTATTTCTCTCTTTCAATGACGAGGCAAAATAAATTGAGAAGTGTAAATTGATTCGACATATTGTATATTTATTTCACATATCGGTATATTACCTTTCAACAATAAAAACAGCACAATATTGAAGAAAAATTAAATGGCACATTCAATGTATCTAACAGAAAATATACTGTACGATAGCCGGAGCGAGGACTAACTACACGAAATGGCGATCAAGTAGTCGCGTAATTAATTAATACAAGCACAATACTATTAAATGCTGTTTTCATGTCCATGAGCTGAACTTTGAATGAGATAAACAGAACAAGGTTGTAATTTTTTGCAACTATTAATATAATAATTAAGAATGCTAATTGAGAGTCAGAATAGATTCAAAGGGCGTAAAAATATTTAATTTTGTTCATCTTCATGAGTGACGGGTATTTCTTACTTTGTAAATACCTTTGAATCTATTCTGTACTTAATTAAATTCCTTTGGCGTCCTAGTATTTTGACATTACTTACATTGATAAATATTTTTAACGTTAGGACACACAACGCACATCAATATCAAACATATAAAATTGCACACGATATATTATATTAAACTAATATCTTGTTGCAATCACCTACGTCAATGTAAAATAAACTCTCACTTATAAGATATTCCAATATCAATATCAGATAATGCATTGGAGGGTTTAGAAAATAGATGAGTATTAGAGGGCTTTGAAAATAAAAGTTACGGCGAGCGCCAATGAATGGGAAAATTAAGGGCAGATAACAATACTAGGCGCTTGAAGAAATACATTGAGATAGTAATAAAATTAAAGAATATGCTTTGTGTATTTTCTTTGCGAGAGCCTTGTTGTAGGCTCGCAATAATGAGTAAAGTATAGTTAATAATAATATGTATAGAATAGGTTCGGTTTTAAAAACATTTGGAAGAAATAGATTATTAAATGCAGGTAAAGCGAGGGCATAGTAACGTACAGTAGAATATGCAAGTTGGCATTATAACATCTGCTATAAGGTTGTACTTACATTGGACGGCAACTAACTATATAAGTTAGTGTAACATGAAGTAGCTAATTATAAGAAAAGGTGCTAATATAATCTATAAGTAATAATTGGTGGCAAATGCTTATCGTTGCATAAATTAATATATTCATCCTTCAGGATGAGGAGATTTCAATTCCATGTACTGGTACGGAACATGAATAGTGCGATTTTTATGTTCAACCAATAAATGCCCACGTCGAGTAGAAGCCCCAATAACCATCACGGTTTCCCCTTCTGTCAACCGAAAATCACTCGGTCCAGCTTTATCTGCAAGATAATATAATAAATTATTAATTTTTTAACGTCAAAGAATTAACCCAAAACTCACAGGTAGGAAATGTAATGTTAGCAACACTGTTTACAATGTTATGTACCTGGATACTGCATCGTCACGACACGGGTTTGAGGATAACTTAATTTTGTATTTCCAGCGACAGTGTATGACCGAGCCGGAGGTAGTGGAGGAGGCCTCTCCTACAATAAACGAATGTTTTAAAAACTAATCTTCTATGTGTCTTGTATCTTGTACAATCTTTTCAAATATATTTTACACATAATCTAATGCGTACGTAATCAAATGTTATCGTTAAAAATAATTTTTTAATTTAAATTTTAAATACAAAAAGTTTAGCTAAATTGGATTAAAATAATTACCATATCGAGACCAAAGAGATTGCACGTTTGTTGAACTAATTTCGGATCACAACGATCCATCACATCTGGTGGAGGAGTTCCAGAAATCGGTTGAGGTCTGGGTCTCCCACCGGCATTGCTTGTATTGCTGCTCACCCCACCGGAGGCACCATTATTTGAACTATTTACCAGCGATATGGTAGCGACGCTGGTTGCAGTGAGCGTGGGAATTGCTGGAGGACTTGTCAAGTTGTTGCTCATGCTGCTGCCATTATTCATTATAGTCGTCCGGGGGGCTGCAATAGGAATTACTGGGGGCGGTGACGAGCATGAGGGCAAAGTATGGTCATTCCCTCCGACTCCCGAGGAAATTTGGGCCGTCGCTTGTGAGTGCGACTGGAGGATATGCAAATTGCTCATTGAGGATGCTGCATTTGGTGAAACGAGAACACCATTTCGGTAGATGGCAGTGTTCGCAGTGCCAATGGACGACTGGTTATTCACATGAAGATTAACTTGGTTCACAGGCGGTATGCCATTACTATGTAGCATAGAGGCTGGAGGCATAGGTAACGGATTATTGGGATGGTTTCCTGACATACCATGCTGTAGGCGGAAATGGAAGCCATGTCGGAGCATAGGCCATCTCTGACGGCAGTGCCATCCCCGCCACGTTGACTGTATTAATGTGGCGGCTTTATTTCTTGTTGTGACTCTGAGTGCCTCTAATTTTTGTCGTGCTCCCTCACTGTCGACAAAGTAAACAAATAAACAACGTTCTAATAACGAATATCATAACATTATAATAAATAAATAAATTTCGTGGTTATGTCTTAACAGTCTGATATTTTATTTCAGCTACAATACTTGTAATAATTTCAACCAGTTTACCTTAAGAAGACATGTCTCTTTCCGAGAGCTTTGTTAATAGAAATATGTCCCAGTCGCTCGGGAATACTTCCTTCCGATGATTTGTCAAAGCATTCAAGAATTTGCTGACAATCTTCCACCGCACGGTCATCTGTGCGTGAAAGCTGATGGAAAGGAGCTAGTAATCTGTAGCGAGTGTTAAAAGCCTTGAAGCGCATTCTATGAGGGTAGCCATGGGCCATTAAATTAATTGTTTCTAGAACTTGGAAAGCTCTCAGTTGCTTGGCCACAGTGTGGCGATCGAAATGGTCATGTAGCTCGTTTTGATTGATTTTGATACATCGAATGAAGTGAGGTCGTGTATGAACTAAAATACGGAGCAAATTGTCCAAACGAGTGTGAAAGTCTTGAGTAAGCGTCGTTACAGGTTCGTCTCCATTGAGCCTAAAATAAATCAAGGAATTAGTAATTTATCTTCATATTCATCCATAGGTGACTACATTTATATAATACAATTGAGTGTTTCAGCTTACAGTTCAGTATGAGAAGTAGGTGAGATTCTGAAGGAAATCCCTCGAGGACTTGGTTCCATTCCACCGGCACCAAGAATTTTTAACTCTGATGAAAATAAGTGACTGGCAAAACCAAAGCTACATCTGTGTTTGTGGAAAACAGCTACTAAATCATCGGACAGGATGTCACGATTCGTTTCTATGAATAAACAAAAACATGGTTGATGCAAATCTGTCACCTAATTGCATCTTGCCGTTACTTTTGAAAAATTTAATTTATTTACCTAAAAAGTCGGTCGCATTGTACTGAACCTTGCCGGCATAGTGCTGAATAGCAAAGGATCGTAAATCTGCCGAAATTATTTCTAGAAATCTAGGACTCTGTTTGTGTTGTGATCGGACCTTCTGCACGTAGCTCTCAACGGTCCCTCGCATCGAGCACTCAACGTCCAACATGCTGAGTAACCCCGATCGCTAAATAAGTATACCAGTTATATCACCATTGAATCTCTCTGAGGATTCATTATAATAACAAATTGGAAGATGAACTTACCAAAGACGAAATAAGGTCGATACAAGGAACGTTATCCACATAGTCTACTTCCCAATCACACTGTATCCCTTCATCTCTACAAGATTCGATGCACGCTTTGAAACTGTGAGTGTTGTAAAAGTGCTGCATTGTTTCCGCACATAAGTTGATACACAGATGCTCCAGATGACTTGTAGGCTACAAGGAAATGCATTAGCATTAGTCAAAGTTGCGAATCAAAACAATAGGTAGTTATATAGAATACAAGTTAGCCACGGACTCCGCCTATTACCTTGACATCCTCGAACCCAAACATGTCCAAAATTCCCACGAACCCGTCCGTAGCATGGCGAACAGCATTATTAAGTGCCGTCATTGATTTGGATGCCTTGGACCCAGCCGTTCCTACAGTGGAAGCGTGCTGACTCTGGGTCTCCGCCTGATTATGAACGGAGTCTGTCGAGTCAGAGCTTAGTGTTCCTGAGGTGGAGGGTAAGCGTTTAAGACTATTGGCGCGACGCACAATTGTGGCGACGGTGCGGCAGTATAAGGACTTCGCCAAGGCATCTCTGGCAAAATTTGACAGATTTGCATCACATCTGGAGCGAACAATACGGTTCCGAACGTTATGAGTACGAGTAGTCAATCCTTGCTTCAGGGCTGTTTCAGACACTCCCAGTAAAGAAGCAGCAGCCTGTAATTCTGCATTCCCCTGCAATCAAGATACGATATCTTATTGTGAGGCAAACCATAAATTCATGTACAATTCCATGTAAATCCTGATTTAAAAATATATACATACATAGCAATTTGCTATTAAGTCAGCTACCTTAAGATAAAAATACACGTAAGCGTCCATTTATGACAACTGCTATGACTACCTGATACAATAATTCCGAGTAAACAGTTATTTTACCTCGACATCAAGTTCGTCCATACAAGGTGATTCCGCAAATCGGACATTACCAATAAGGATAACGGCAGCTAATACACGAACAACATCCAGAAATTGAATCCCAAGGACACCTACATAGAAAATGCATAAAATACAGATATATGCGGCGTATAATGTTATAATCTTCACACAACTTTGTATCAAAACATATGCAATAGTGCATTTTTAGTGCCAGCACGACAAAAAAGTCTTGTTGAGCCTAATTTGGATAGGCCAAAGATGATGCACATCAGTCACGGCATATAAATCTAATTAAGCTGCAACACATCAGTGTACAAGTAGGTAGGTACAGTTAAAAGCAAACCAAGTTGCATAACATGATCTTGGCAGAAGCGTGTTAGAACACAAATCCTACTATCAACATATGAGGTAGCCACTTAATAATATTACAAATTCTGAAAAAACATGCACAGGAATGCCCGTGAAAATTGCTTTTGGGCAGACTTGAGACAGCTTCTTGCATATTCCTACAACTGCAGAAATATGTATATAATAACTCATATATGATCAAAGTTGACCAACACTTTAAAACCTACGTTTAAAAAACCAGTCAAGTGAGATTCAAGCTTCATATTATGAGTAAATTTATGCAAAGGGATGTAAATAACACGTATGAATCCTAAGATAGACACCGCTGAGTGTAACTTTATACAGCAGTAGCGAGTATTTGCCTGCTTTCACATCATATTCTGAAGGGAAAGGAATGAGTAGAGGAATTTAATTTATCCTATTAGTAACTCCCAACTAGAATTGCATGACTTGTTGCACAACTACTAGTCTTTACCTAGTGACGCCTTCCAGTCGAGAAAACGCCTGGCATCCTCTGCCTCATCGCTTCCCCGATCTGCCACTGTCGAGTTTAAATAGCGTAATGTACGAACGGTGTGCTCTCCCAGATGTAATTTTGCTGCAAAAAAATCAAGTTACAAGATTACAATATTACAATATTTAAAATCAGGACATCAACAAACTATTAACACAAACTGTTTTTATTGACGACAGGACGAAGCATTATTAATAGCAACATTATTAATAATTATGTACCTCTTTCTTCAGGGTTCAATCCAGCAAGCATCTGATAAAAGATGTGGTAATTTCTTTCTCCAGCTAAAACGCGGACGACACGACTTTGGTCAAGAAAGTAAGAATGAAGTTTTGTGCGGTATACGGTTCCGTCAGTGACTTGAACTTCAATGAAATGGCCCTAAAAACGATAAGCGTGGATTGACTTAAGCATACATAATTTTTCAGTTCAATTAGCATTAGGTTTGAAATTTGCACAAACAGCATTATATATTAATATGATCAGAATGGGACTCACGATTCGACTGCTCTCAGAGTTTGAAACAGTCCGGGCAGTGCCCAAAGATCTGAGGACGGTGACGGAGGCCATTAAATGTTTGAACGCAGCAGTTTCGACGCCTCCGCCAGCGAGTTCAAACAATTGGCGTAGAACTAACATAGACGTGTAAGTTTTGCCCGAGCCACTAGAACCAGATAAAATGATGGCTTGTGGATAGCCCGTATCTGCCTGTTGACGTAGAGCTTCTTGAACAATTTTTTGAACGGGTGGAGGTGTTGGAATAGCTTTGGTAGAACTTAAAGTTAAAGCATTTCCCACAGCATTAAACGGATTTGCAAGAATTAGATTGGGTCCCATGTAAATCTGCAATAAAAATTGAGATCCCTCATGTATGCACAAAACCATCATTAAGTATTTAAATGGTGGTAATATGTTTGGAAAAGCTGGTGAAATAATTTCCTGAATTATTCATACAAGACAAAGATGTATTGATACATTTTGTAGAATTAACATGCCGAACCGGTTACAAAATCAATCAACATCGATATATTCATGCAAATTGTACAAACATGAATCTTCATAAAATTAACGCCTTCATTCATAGACAGGCATATAGATGTTAGCATAAATGCATGTTTCCCGTAGTCAAGGGTGGATCCTACATTAGATCTCATTTACAGTAGGAAAAGCAGTAGCGATGGAATTCGCTATACTGGTACTGACTACAAAAGGCTTAGGAGGTTGGATGCCCATTCCCTTGCGACAGGAACTTCTCCCAAAAACCTTGACTTTTCTGGCACTAGTCCTTACCACGCTATATTCGTGGAGTCGGTGAGAATGCAAATCAAACTAATCAGTAAGTAGATTGCTAACCGGAGTCAGTTGAAAGCCACAATCAAAAATTAAAAGCATGCATGAAAAGATAAGAAGCTACTACTGCACTGTGAGGAAATAATACACATGGTTGAGGAGTTTTCAAAGTATAAAACTTAAAAATTATACAGTTCATCATTTGTTACGTAAGCTATACTCAGACTTCGTAGACCAAGTTTCTCTTTACTGCAATCCCATGAAATAAATGCTGTAGTTAGACTTCAATAATTACATAGCGTGCAAAGACATTTTCCTAATTTCTAGTTTCAAGTAAAGAAGAAAACCATTGAACAGGTTACTTAACTTGTGTGGCTAATGAGCTGATTTGAGGAAATTAAAGACTGACTTCAAGTTCCCCTCAACCTAAAAGCACATCCTCAACCCCTAGAATCAGCCTCTTCTCCGTCCCAACGTATGTACATAGTACATAGAACACCTGGGAAAATCCCGACGATGGAAAAGATCAAGTACATAATCAAAGAATTCAGACATTCAGAGAACGCAGCACGCAGCATATACGCTTTGAGCATGTCAGCGTGGATTTAATTATTCCAGAGATGTACGCAAAAACGAAAGAATTCCCTCCACAATCCGAAATCAACTTGCTGTTTAAATATTTAACTCTTCTGGTAATTGGGAATGAAATGGGTAAGACCGGGAGGCAATGGAAAGCGAAATCTCTCCAAAGAAGCTTCTCCCTTGAGCTTTGGTGAGTGGAGCGAAAATATGTAACTATTATAATATGATAGTGGCAAGGATTTTCAACGTGAAAACAGCAAAAACAAGTAGTTTATAGTTTGCTTTTTTCTTTTCTCTACCTGTTTCTCATCAATAAGCTCCTAAGCTATTGTAATTTTTGTAACGCAGTAATTCCAGTCGTCTCCTCTAAGTATCATGCATCTTAACTACTCAGTCAGTTCTCTGAGAATATCAAGCTCTAAAGCAAGGATTGGCTCTAATAAACATTTCCATTCTCTTATACACTAAATTATGAAGGAAGACGAGAGCCGAGGGAGCAAATTGGGAGACAACAGAGTCAGAGCCTTAAGTGAAACAAGTTTATTTTCTTAAAATTCAGATGATGACTTCTAGTTCAATTACGCTCTATCTCAGCCCATGTGCGTAAATGAACTTTAAAAAAGATACTTGGATTCCATCAGCATGATGCATTTGCTCCATTAGAGCATTCATTTGAACCGGCCGCATAAAAGGAAATTAAAGCATTTTAAATATCCTGCGTTGTTTATATTCCCAAGAGTTAGCCATTCAAACTGTCTCACTAGGTAACAAATATTATTACTTATCTACCTGAGTATCCACCTTGTTACATAAAATTTTGCCGGAATTCTGTCATTTATGACTCTTATTCACAAAATATTGATATTACTCCGTGATGAAACATTTCGTTGTGATGATTGTTTTTTTAATCACAATGTTATGCCGCCACCCTAAAACTTAGCAGACACTCACCTACCGAAACTTGAACACATCTTAAAGCTTACACATTGATTATTCCGTACAACGGAAGATTAAAATATTAAAGTCATCATCTATCCTTCCATCAAGCACGTTCATTTAGGTATGGAAATGACTTTATAGCAAGGAGAGTCTTTCGACAGCATTTGAAAGTTTAAGGCAGGGATTTTAACCTGCGTTGGGTTGGAGAGATTGAGCAGCATAGTAAAAAAAATTCTCATACGTGATGTTTATTTGCTGCACATCTGGCCTGAAGACATCGAATTAGAGCATCCTCCGTAAGTGGGCCGTAGAGATGAATTAAGTCTTCGATTTCAGCGAGTCTGACCTTTGAGACAGAAGTTCCGCTTCCGCTCATGTTGGACGACATTAATTTGAAGGAAGACTCGGACGGTGTGGCATCACCCCCAGATGCTGAGTTGGCTGTCGTTGCTGTCCCAATCAAAGACCCAAAAGATTTGTCATCTTGAGTGCTTCCAATTATCAACTCAGCGTTCGTCCCATTTACCCTCATAACATCTGTAATAAAGACATCAAAACATTGGAGTCTGTCACTCAACCATCTATATATTTTCCATTAGAAACAACCCAAACAGAAATTGTGTGCTGAAAGTCAATCATTAGCTTGTTGCATACTTTACAACAAGTACAATGATTTAGTGTCATGTCGATTACACGGTAGTGCTTTTAGAGATTAAAAGTACACTAGTTTGAATGCTCAAATGGAGAATTCTATTATAGTTTTTTCCCCAGTTGACATATGTACAACCTATAGATAACATGTTCGGGGGGTTGCTAGATGTTTGTATACATTAGATTTGATATCACAACGACAGAATACAAAGTACACATTTTACTAATGAGGTGAAAATGCCGGTTTTCTAATTTCCCACTTGGATATCTACACTATATAAACTTTTAAGTTGTTCATGTTGTTAATACTGATATCCATTGACAAGGACCGTGGATAATCCACGCAGTCAACTCGACAAGTATTTGCATGGTGGCTGAGTGAGCCAGCATCTATATAATAATAATGGAAGGACAGCATTAGGATGTGTAGGTATAATAAAGCTGCTCCGGCCAGGATTTGTTACCTTGACCCATCATCCTCTGTTAGGACTATACTCAGGTTTTCCTTAATAGTGGTGACTGACCAGATTTTATTACGTAATCCTTCTCTCAAACCTAGGCAAGTCTATTGCTTATAATTCCGTTGGTAAGCCATAATAGTAATAATTATTGTTATTGAAGTCTAAGACCATCACCAATCATCAGGGTTTTTTTGCTCGAATTTTTACGCAAATTCAAGAACAATTGGTTATTCACATGACGTCGCAGATTAATGAACATGATACATGCTATCACTCAAGCCGTCCTTTCAACCTCATTACAATAAATAAAGATTAATATCCTTTTCCAAATCTACTTTCAAGCTTCTTAATGTATAGCAGCTTCAGGGAAATATTAAAACAACCTACACATAGTATTTTCATTAAAGCTAACTGTTCTACAATATGCATTTTGGGGAATCTTTTTGCTTTCAATATTTTACCCAATCTTAAATATTTAATGAGAGAACTTGCAGATTTTTTTAAAGCCTTTAACCATAATGACAATATTACAGAAATTAAGAGAATAAGATATAATTACTAATAATAGCAAAATTGAAGTTACTCAAACTCACCTTTTGGAAAATGCTGGTTGACGTAATACCCATTGTTGGCATTATGATGATTATTATGGTGAACGTTGTGATGATTGTTGTTACTATTATTAATCAGACTACTGGTATGATTCAAGTTATTATTGTTGTTATTCAATTGTGGCGGATGTGGTGGGAGGGGTTTGTTCGGATAGCTCTCCCCTTGACTGACATGCTGCACAGGGTGACCCAAATGAGTAGGATGTTGTGAGTGGCGGATGTTTATAGGTATTATTCCAGGAATATTGTTGCTGTTATTCACGGAATTAGTGTTATTGGCATTATTAGAGGTTGTAATGGAAGGCTGAGAGCCCGATCCATTCATCCCTTGTTGTTGTCCATTGTTGTTCACATGGAGCCGATTCCGGAGGGTGACTAATTCTGAACTCAAATTTTTCAGCCTTTGCTGCAGGTGAGCTGCTTCATTTGAGGATGATGCATCTGTAATATTCCAATGAATCTCTTGATTAAAATCAAGTTACATTCGTACAACAAGTATTACCATGTAAATATTTAAATTATTCGTACGCAAATTATTTTTACGCAAATTGATAACATCCATTGATTGTAACGTTAGCCTTCGCCACAAAAGCTTTTAAAAAGCATGTCGATACACTGCATTTACTGTCAATGCTATTAAGTAGTCAGACGGAGTTCATGCACATCTCTGTAATGATTTACCTTGACTCTTTAAGATATAATGACATCATCGTTATTTAAGTAGTATTTACCTAAGATTGAGCTCAGGTTTTCCCAACTAGATAATTTGGATACGGAAAATACATACAAATGCGTTGGAAATTATTACTACTTTACATGTAATTCAGCTCAACTTGTTTTTGTTTTTTATTAACATTTCACTCAAGTAGTGTTTGTTTGAAAATTATGACAAGGATGTATAGGGAATGAAGGGCGGAGAAAGAACGGGATTGATCACGTTTTCCCTCCTGTTCAATCCACGTAAAGTAGTAATAATAATACGGACTCTTGGATAGGATCAAAAGTGTGTACATTGTTTACAGGATGAAATGTGTGTAGTGTATTTTACAACCTCTCGGATGCCGAAAGTTTAAAGAAGACATGGAATCAATGATTATTATTTATTTTGACTTGTTACTGTAACGTGATGCAGGGATCATACTCAATAGTTTGATAAGGCTGTGTCGGTGGAAGTTCTGGTAAATCACGAATTGAATTAAAATGATTACTTAACCTGAATAAATTTATTCAGTTATTTACTCGACAGTCTCGGTAAAGTAAAGGTAATTCGTAGTGTGGCTGGAAAGGGAAACCGGATCGTGATTCCTTTTGCCCAATAATATGCTATCGTTAAATAAAATCGTGATGATTTTTACCCAATTACAAGGATCAAATGAAGCTGGATCTACCATATGGTTAAAGTATTAGGCTCCCTGAATGCATGCTACATGATTCCATTCATTTTACACTTCTTTTTTCCCTCGATGTACAATATGTGTATAGTTGAAGGTGGCTGGCATACGCGGACCGTACTTCAGTGAAATATTGGTGAATGAAAAATCTCTCTAGGCAATCACTCCATCTTATCTGGTCAGTTTGGACGTACTGAATGACCCATGCCGTATATTTACCGTACTCTAATACGTACGGAGACTTGCCTTTTTCACTTGCCAAACATCATGCACCTTTTCAATGAAATTACGTACGCACATACGGTACTATTTAGCATGACTTGCAGCAATTTTTTTGGGGGAAATTGCCTCATTTTCAGCTCATAACTTTTTATGACGGTTCAGCTCTTCGATACCTACCTGCTTGCTTGTTATTTGCGTAGTAAATTTATGGAGTAGTTGTAGTAGTAGCTTCTATATGACAGAGATCCTTCCTCTAAATTTAAATAAAAGCCTGTCTGTTGTTTTTGCAACTTTCATTTGAATATTCTTTGTTTATCAAATCATTTTTATCTCTGTCTTTTCACTTCCGGAACAATCGGAACAAGCAACACAGTCCTCGCATCTCCCTCAAGTGATTTCATGTATGTATATATTTGAATTCCATCCAACAAAAAAATTTCTATTTGAAATCTATTAGAATTTTATAAAAAGTGTTAACCCATAAAAAATCATAATTACGCCAGTCAATCCTGTCTTTTGAATTTATTTGACAAGTACAGTCATTGCTAGGAAAGACAGGAACTGTGAGTATTGAGTAGCTGAGTGTGAGTGGTAAGTACATTTATACTTCTATAATATGATATCCGCGCACTGCAGATTATGTTCTCGGCAGTAAGTTCAAACTCATCAAGTACTAAATGAGTCAGCATATGAATTGGGAGCAATGATGGTTTACATCTTAATGAACAAACTTGATCAAAGGTGGTTCCGCCTAAGAAAAAATCAATAGCTTGAAATGTATCGCAAATAATAAATAATTATTATTATTACGGATGGCATATACACAATGGATAGTGTATATATGAGTGAGGGAAATGGTGAAGGAGCGAGAGTCAGACCGCATGGGAAATATAAGGAGATAGGGAACCTCTGGTAGACTTTATCGGCATATTCATTCCGGCATTTTAGAGAGGGATTCGTTCCCAAACGAAAATTGCAATTCAACGGCAACTTGAAGAGAAAATCAGTAACAAAGGAAACAAGTAGTACCACAGGATCTTAAATTATAACTTTTGAGAATAACATAAATAAATGTACCTACACAGCCTTTTGCTCTTAACCTTAACTGCGTGCTTGAAAAGAACAAATCTGAAGCGAAAACTAGCCAATCGAGTTTTCTCACACGCGAGACTTGAAATCTTAAAAAGCCTTTAAAATTACTTACACAGTTACAGAAACACTGATATACATGAAGAATAGGAAGGAAGGGACGGGAGACAAAGGAGTTACACAGTGCTATCTCAGAGCTGATGATAGATGGGCAAGAGATACATGATGAGAAGTTATACAGGCAGGCATCCTTCTTGTTGTGGTGTGTATCGCTGTACATGCTACTTATCAGCAAAGGCTCATGAAGACTACGTGATCAGTAAGGCTTAAGTCAGGCTTCAGGTAAAAGATGCTCCGAGTCAAATAGGAATTAAGAGTAAGACACAGCACGGAGGAGATATTCCATTTATTTAGTAGACGTTGAATATTTAGGTGACTGAGTGAAATGATGTTAGGGATGTGGAAAAGGTCTGCCTTACTATTTTCTTCGGTATCTTAGAGTACCTGTTATATGACAACGAGCGAGGAACCTTCAAATTGAAACCCAACACATAACGACAAGCAGAGATATCCAATATATATATTTTGGTTGTTGTAGTGTGTGTGTGTGCATGTAAAATATCATTATGTGGTGCAAACACTTGGGCTCTCGATGAGGAGCTAGCTATGAGCATTGAGACAAACAGGTGGGTCGAAAACCCCACCCCTTCTGGGAATCTACTTTTGTCTTCTCAACGCTTCGGGCAACAACAACTTCAGGTTTTCACCGACTCCAACTGTTCATTCCTTGTCTTTGACTTACATACAGTGAAATCCTCAGTTGAACTTAACGTGGGGAAAAACAACTTAAACATAAAAATGCTCTAAGCTACTAAACAAAACTTAACAAATAAAAATACAGAAGAACCGTGTACGTGGTGTAGACTATTGTACACGATCCTTCAACAATCCTCAGTATTACATATCTTTTTTACTGTCTCCTCGCCTTCGTCATATAACCACACGATGTTCCATGCTTTGTGTGAAGTTAAGGCTCTAGTAACAGCCAAGTACTTACTTAGGGCCAGGCAGGTAAAGAGTAATAAGTATACCCAGTAAGTCAGTCTCTCTCACTCTCTACCTGCAATGCTTCCAATGAATCTCTTGGTTTTTCTTAGTGTGATCATCATGTGCTTTTATAAGTACTACGACAATCCGTAACAACGCCTTGGGCAGCTTATAAACCCATTATACTGAGCAATGCCATGGTTGCAACCATTAAACTTTTCAACGTTCCTTGTTTTCAAATTTCAAAAGTATAGACACCCAGTGTATCTAGTATGTACAAGTTTATGGATATACATTCTATGACAAGGAAAATGGAAATAAACACGTTGAAGTTTCCAAAAATATGGACCTGTCGTTTATTCATATTTCGAGAATTGGTCTGGACAGACGTTAGTTTATAATCCGTAGTCTTACATCCCTCCTCTTTCCGACAAGTTTCACTCCCGATATTGTATGTCCGTTTTTGTTCAACTGTAGTTGACACGTGAAATCGATTCTCTTTTGAGCTTCAAAGACCTGTATTGCTCTTCTACTTGTACTGGGCTATTACTATCATTTATTCTCAGTTACGGCTACTTAGCGTCCAAAGCCACAAGTTCTTAAGCTTTTTCGAGTGATTTCTTGAATGAATATAAAAATGTTGGATTCGCTTCCCTGGCTCCGCATGCAAGTAGGCATACTACCCACCATGCTCCAGCTCCATCGCATGCCATATTACCCCCTATATGTGTGCAATTGCTTCGGCTGTGTATTGTTAATTGTTACCCACAATACGGAGTACAAACAGAAAACAGTGAGGGAACAAATGTGCGTATAGCTCAACTCATTTCTTATACCCCACCATCATTAAGTAATGTGTTCCTTTTTAAATCCTGCTTCTATTATATTGATGATAGGTGATAGACCTCAATGGTAATTTCAGGGTTTTTTCTTCATTCTTGATGGGAGACGCTTGAAGGTATGCAAGAAGGCAGGCTCTGGCTATAGAAGCAGCAGACTGGAAGTCTCCCCCAAGGAAAAATTTAATTATTATTTAAGAATGATGAGAGGCTAGAGTGAGTTAGCAAAGCGAGATATACAGAGACGAGATAGATGGAGAGAAGAAAGGATGGGAGTGAGTGAATGCTGTGGCTGGATCGGCATTCCGTATATCTATTTTCCTTCACTGAACTTTCCACCAACCAACACCAAATCACAGGCTACTAATTATTATCATATCCATTAAATTATCACAGCCAGAACACTCTCCATGAAATGATTTATGAAGGACCTCTCACACTTCATCTTTTTCTCGTATACTCCACAAGACCTTTTTTGAGGTCTTTTCTAACCGATTAACTTGTATACCTCGACTTCCACTTGTCGTACACTCGTGTGTGTCTCTAAAAGTTATAACCATAGAGTATAACAACGGACTCTCTGACGTGTCTTCATGGTTTCACGCTTACTTCTTAAAACCTCTATGCATAAAAAAGTAATAATCAAACCAGATCGGGTTTGCTCTACTACTACTTCAACAGGTTTACACTGTTGTACACAAAGCCTCTCCACATCTCATTATTGCGTTGATTGCCGTGTTTGCATGAAGACAGCAGCATCTACGACGTACGTACATCCAGCGATGCGCGTACTAGGGACTTGAGGCAATACATTGAATTTGGTAATATTGGTTGTAACTTTTTAATTCCCCATGCTCAAGTAGCTACAATGTGAAGTGCTACTAGGATTAACCATGTTCAATCAAACTTATGTATGATTATTAAACATGCAATTCATTCCCTACTTAGAAATGTCCTCATCCACATAATTTGTTCGTTCCGCCCCCGTCATTAATAAAACTTATTAGTATTGCGGCAAGAAAGACAGAAGAAAATGTTTTTTCTTGCTTGTTTTTATGAACACTTATAAGGATGCGATGGGACAGGAGACAGCAATATAATAGCTATATATAGTTGGTCCTTGCCCCAACAATAATAACCTGTTGACAGTCTATACGCCTCCTGAAAACTTGGATTTCAGTCGTGAATAATTTAGATAACCTGCCCACCTTTAAGTGAATGTATTGAATTACTGAAAAATACTTTGGACTTTTTGATTAAACGTAAGTCTTCGAAAACAACCATTTCAATTTATTTGATTGTCGTTTTGTAGTTTATTTTAATGCCGGGGAAAACAAGTTTAAACAGCTCTTCTTCAACTCTTCCCTGCACACACTCGAGCAAGGGTTTTTCCATGGAGAATCTGAGATGCTCATCTATAATGCCGATCTACAAAAGAGTGACATTGATTGGTCATACAGACTACACGCTTGTTCTTAAAAAGGTTCATGGGATGATTCTCGATCTAATACTTGACAATTGTTGATAACCAGGGTTCGATAACAACACGTCTATAAAGGCAGTAACGCAGGGAATAACAGATAACGTTGGAATTTCACATGGATATTACGGGGGTTTAGGAACATCATGTGAAGTTGATTTTATGACCAGATAGTTATAGTTCGTCTACACAGACTGTTTTGTAAACTTGAAACAAACGTAGCGAGAGCTAGGGTTTGTTATTGCTATTCACGTGGAAAAACTGTGTATAACTAATAAATATAAATAGTGTGTACGGTATACAATTTAGGAACAAGAAGTATAAAAATGACAAGAAACGAGTAACTTTACCTTGCATTTGCATACCTTGCAGTTTTTTCTCAGTCTCCCAAAATTTTTGCAACTCAGTAAAGTATTTGTCGAGAATGAAGACTTTGGAAAAGCCGATTGTTGCCATTTCACATGACTCTTCATTCGGTCTCGTGTAATAAGATTACGATGACCCCTTGATACACACACTATTTTGGTCACGGATAAACATTCATATTACTCAACGACTGCGTCTTGACAACTTCCTCTAATCATTTTCCTCTTATTCTCAGTACAAATATTATGATTATGTCTCAGCATACAACAGTTTCCTGCTATATTCCTCCCTCCGCGAAGGGCATCTACGTTCCATAATACACTCTCAGGTTTCGTGTGACTGATTTGTTCACATATCCATTATCATAGGTACGGACTGATCCCTGCGAACTTTGGAGGTCTTGATGGTTGGTGGTCACATGAAAATTATATGGACGTGGATAGAAATTAGGGTCCGCCAGTAAAAATGATTTTAATTATTTACAAGTGCACTGCTCCTTCACACGTGATATTACCGTCGCTGGCTCTTCCTCTATATGTCACATCACTATAGGGATTCCAATTTACAATTTGCCACAGCCATGCCTTGTGTAAGTTTATTATCTGCCAAGACTCATGTGAATGTGATGCTGTTATATGCACTCGGCGCAATAATTGGTGTGGATGAGCAAGACAATAAAAACTTAACTTCACAACTCTGGAATTTGGGACAAAAAAACTCAATAAAAACTAAGCATCAACAACAGCAGCGGCGGGGATTTAACAAACCAAAATCCAATCCAAAAATTGAAATTGTACACCATGCGATTCACAATAAATGCACTTGCTCAAAATATTATAATATAACTGTGGATGGATTTTATACTGGAACAAACATTTCAGTGTGGTGTTGTGTAGTTGTACACTGTTGGGAAGTCAAGGGATTAGCTTCTACATACTAATTTGTACAGTAGAGCGAACAATAGAAATGATAGTTTGAGTACAACTTGTAACTTGAAAGGTGAGTTTCACGAGAGAAGACGTTCTTTAAAGCACAACTCACCGCTTCAATCAACTTGACTAAACTGATTGTGAGCACTGAGTGACTAACTCAAATCTCAGGCCTTGCCTGTCTTTGCCCCAGGGCATCAGCCTTTCAAGTAAGACAAAAAACCATCTTTTCATACCTGCATATTTATACGGCGTATTACAAAAGTACACTAACAGAAAATCTTGGAAGGTCTGTCACTGTCCAAAGAACCGAACTCTTTTTATTTTACTGGGTCAATTCCAAATCAAAATCTCTGTACATACATACAGACTCTCTATCTCCACAGTACCTCTTCACACAGAGATGAGGCAATATCTCAGCAAGGGACCTGTACAATCTCACCTAGCCGATCAATTTCCGTAGTACTCTTTTTCCTCCTTAGTGCCTAATTTTCGATCGACGAACATGGCGAGGATCGGAATACCTACATAAACGCTTTTTATTAAAGTTAAAATAATAAAATTTAATTGTAACCCACTCACTAGAACGGCTGTACTTTTTATTACAGTAATTATGTATCTTTACTAGCGTAAACTGTCTGGAAACTTATAATCGCGTTACTATCCGCAATACAGGGGATACTAGCAATTTGATTTGCCAAATTGTGTACAATCAGAGAATGAACTGTTGTGAATCTAATTCTTTGGTTCGCGGTAAATTCGCGCCCTCCAGATACTGAATAATGAAATGAGGCTCAACAGGTTGCCTGTTTATAAGAAGGGTAACCAGGAAGGATAAGAAAACCTGGAAATCGAAAGTACGTTCATAAAGATGGATCCATCCTGTAATTGCGACGTTCATGCTCTACAGGTTAAACAATATATTCATAGCATATTGGTGTTTGTATAGCCTTAAGCTTTTTCTCGAAAGTACCTTTTGAGAAGGGTACCTGTTTCTCCAAGGAGATGGTAAAGGTCCTTATTTTTTCAGCTACACCAATCTTATATACATATTAGACTTGTATATTACACTGTGGTTTCACTCCCTCTCAAAGTGTCTGGCTCTAAACGTTTGGATAAAATACAGTTGAACGTTTGTACTTAAAAAAAGACACCGCAGCCGTATTTTGAGGTAGGGAGATATATAATGTTCGGAGCGGGTGAACTTTACTATTGTTCAGGTCATCTGCTTACGCCTCATGCATTTATAGAAATCATTAGTTCATTTTATTGTAGATGTTCAAGTGGAATCAGGAGGATCGGAGCCATAAGCGCCTAGTGTTGCCATGTCCTTTTGCCCTGTAGTCTTTTGTTATTAGCCCTATACATCCCTCGAAGTCCTGTGAGAATCCCAATGAATAGGTGGAAATCGTTAGGTAGTTATGGATCAAAGGTAACGTATGCGTTATTGGTCTAATCGTCAATTTACTAACATCAGCGGTTGTCACCGAACAAAGGAAGAACGCCATAAAGTAAGGTTGAGGAAACGTTGGAAAGTGATAAGAACCAGTATACCGGTGGTTGTTCCGAATCGTTTTTCTTAGTTATAGCATTCCATTCGTCACTTTATAGAGGAAATTCGCTGACCAAATGAATTTACTTGCTCCAAAACCTCTTTCATTAACTTCCTTTAGTAGGTTTAGACATGAATAGAATACCTGATTGTATGTGCTTCCTTTAAAAATAATTGGAACATGTTCTAAAGTCAAATGCAAAAATAATGGTCGGTTGTAAGGTAACTTAGATGCAAATTTTTATTGGCTGTACTGTCATTGTCAGGCTTTAGTGTGTTCCACATCCATGTATTGACGCGGTGAGTGAGCAGATGAGACTCAAGTTAGATATGAACAGGAATGCATTCATGCGTACTTCTCTAATTCTCAGGCCTCTCAAGTAGATCTGTTCCTAACCAGGTAGTAAATAAACGAGGATAACTATACATACTAACACAGACGTTCACGAAGCAAGTCGTCAAAGGCAAGGAATATTACCCACCAAACGGGAACGAACGAGGTATTCAGTCAGTTGAAATAGCTAGATGCTTTTTTTCATAATTTACACAAGATCCCTTTGAACAATAAACAACTGTTAAGGGTCCTGGCAGCAAATTAATTCAAACTCAGCGTAACCACGGACCATAGTAAAGGATGACCACAAAGAAAGAGAGATCCACGCGGACAAAAGTAAGTTACTTATACAAAACTTACCAAAATACTACACACACTGGGGCTGATTGCCTCAAGCCAGTAATACTAACTGAAAATGCTTACTCATATTACTCCAGCGCTAGCATTACGGCAGGATTCCAGATGAAATTACTATAAAAGAACCCTGCTAATAAATATTTTTTGTATCGCTCCAACCTTTCCAAGCGAAAAAGACATGAGCATTCCAAATTTAAAATTCATTTCACATTGTGTAAACCTTTTAAATTCGTAACCAGGTGCTTCAAGTGTGTACTTACAAGATTTGTATGATCCGCTCCTCCCTGTTGTAAGTACGCTCTAACTCGTGGTTCTTAACTTCTAATTTTACCAACAGATATGAAATTCGAAATGTCACTTATTCAATAGGTTACAATAAATTAGTAACATATGCATAGTTCCGGATTCATTCGTTATAACAAACCATAAAAGCCTTCAGCCTCAACATCGTGAAATTATGAAACTTGCTCCTGAAAATGAAATAATGCAGTTTCTTCAGATTCTTCACTTAATTAATGACCATAATAATAGTTTTAAATAATTGGAGTAGATATTTATGATGTTAAGCTTTGCACCTGTAAGCCATACCACACTATTATTCACATTCATACTGATTAAGCTTAAAACACACAACGTTGAAAAATAAATAACTGTAAATCTGCTCCCGAAACGTTACTTCACCAAGCTGACAACCACAAAATGGCCACCTAGTGTCTGAAATTGAAACTTGTGCTTAAGGGTAATTCTAAAGGAGTCTACACTGTCATATCTTTCAAATGGAATGTTACTTGCTTGATGATTTAATTCTTTATTCGGAATTTTCTTTAAAAGGATTTTGTTAAAATTATCAACTCTTCTTCTCTGCTTAAAATCATTATAGAACGCATAAATGTGTAAACGTATAAACGCAAAGCAAGTAATTGTAATGTCTAAAAACAGGTCTTTCTATTTGATAGTTCTTGTTGGGAATAGATATTTATAAATCAGTCCTAAAATTTTTGGAGGAATGACCTGTACAAAAGTGACGGAAAATATACAAGGGTACATGGATTTAAAAATAGATATGTACTGTCAAATGATGGGTTAGGAAATTGTGATATCGAACATGAGTTCAAAATAGCTCAGAACAATTAAATGATCCAATACGAACTTGACGTCCACCTCAGCACCATTACCTATAGATATAGTTTATTACAACAACGGAAATAAATACATGAAGCTGGAAGGCTAAAAAATAGTCAAAATATGTAATCAACATTGTGTAAGTTGTTGTTGTGTACTGCATAAAGAAAACATTGTGTCAACAGTCATAATTGTTATCTATGTAAAATGCGCAACTGTTCGCATTTTTCTGATTTTTGAATTCATGAAGATAAAGTACACAAACGTATACCGTCGGGGTATATGAAGTAATTAATGCTTTTAGCTGTTTCCATTGTTCATCGTCAGTCATTCCGGTTGTACTCAATCCCGTATCGCCTACAGCCTTGATGACACAATCCGCAGTTTAACGGTTCCTTGTTTTGAGTAACCTGTTATTATTGATAGTGAATTTAAAAACAAAAGGAGCCTCATCCTCAGTCGGCCGTGGTAAAGATCTCACGCTAAAATTATACATGAGAAGCTGATAATGTAATAATTACCAAGGTACGTATAGGTTGAGCATGAGCATATAGTAGATGTAGTACATACATCCTCCTCAAGTATAAAAACTTTCCTTACACAAATTACAAGTTTTGAATATACGTAATCTGAATGTAATTATTGTCTGAAGATGTCTAAAGCTGAGGTGATACTGCAGAGTGGTTAAGCTTATCAAGCCCACACCGGTAGCTCTTCATATTGACTTTGGTTAATTTCGCAATACATAGTGTCTTTTTAATGTCGCAGATCTCATTAATGAATGACTCCAGTTTATAACTGTATTTACATAGTATTAGGAGTTATACAGCTCAATCATGGTATGTTCGTGTTTCTGTCATAAAATTCATTTTGACATAGCTATATAGGGTTCATCCCATCCCTTACATAGTTTTTATTCAGACAAACAATGATGAGCCACTTGAACATCAATAACTATCAAAGGTTGTTTTAAAATAATAAATATTTAACTTATAGCTGTATAACTAGAAATGTGATTGCGCATTTATGAGTTTAATACTTTAATCATCTATAGTGACATCGTACGGTTTTGTATTTCAATCAGGTTTGGGTTTGTAAACCTTTGGCTTCCTCATTATTCAGTGTTAGAAGTTTGCGTAACTTTAACATGCTATATAATTTGCATCTAAAGGCAACAGGGAATAAGCAAGAACAATGCACACGTTTGTTTTGAACGTTAAGCAAGCTAATAATTATCACGAAATTTTTAAATACAGGCAACGACAAAGATAAAATGGTCATGAACAATTCTCCAACCCTTGACTAGCACATATATTAGCATAAAATGATAGCATCTCTTATCTGTTTAAACACATCATAATGTATTAGCTATAGTAGCGTTCCTTGGAATTGAATGTCCAGTATTTTTATTGATACAAACAACACAAACAAGAAAGATGTATGTGATACTTTGTTAAAATACCTCTATCCATACATCTCTATAGTATTCATGTATGTTAAATATATTCCTGGTACTCATGTTTATCATTATCAAATATAATATACAGTATCATGTACTTAAATTATGTGATGTGGGTGGAAATAACATGAAATGTGTTCTTGTTACGATCATACACGTATCATACACATGGATTTGCTTTGAAAATTGCATTTGTAAGTACTTACATATGAACATAATTTTAATACATGTACTATATAGTGTGAAGTTTAATTCACAATTCCTTTCTCCGCCGTTTACTGTATCGGATTAGAGATTTCATGAATCGATGTGACAATCATGATGGCGTTGTTACGACTTGCGAATCTCATTCCTCAAGGGTAATCGAATATTGCACTCATTTTCGCCAAATGGTCGGCGTAAGTTCGCTATAAATCAAGCTCAAAATTGAGTATGCAGAACGTGAATGCAATTGCTTTAAGTGATGAATATTAGATTCACATCAATGTTTATATGCATGTATCAAATATGATTCTACACCATGTGAGCTCACAAATTAAAGGTCCATGATATAATTTGTTTGGGAGATAAGCCGCAATAGTACAAAAAAGCCGGGGCAAAGCTACATTTTAAGGGTCGAGAGAGTAAGCTATACTTATAATATAGATAGAAATAAACTTCTGTTGTTTCATATATAAAAAACTCGTAAGTTACAGCATCGAAAACGATTGTTAGACACGCACACGTTGTTTCTCATTGTTAGGTTCTGCATGAAGTTGCATTATTTTATTGTTCGACATCTTCTAGTCCGAAGCAGCTTCGTACTTTATTTATACATAGGTAATACACATTACTTTGCATTTTGTATGTAAATATTGAATTCGTAACAAGGTTTTTGATGGCATGCTGAGGATCTCGTTGGATAATTAATGTGCATACATGCGTGTTACCCTAATTTTTTAAGTAAATCGAACAATAATTTTATTTGTACTGATTCAATACAACATTTGTTTATCTACTAAACACGGATACGAGCCCGGACAAAATCAGCACAATTATACTGGGAGCTCTCATCACGCTTGTTCAGCTCTAGTACATCCTCAAGTATCAATTTAAAGCTCCCTGAGACACTTGTCATCAAGTATAGGATAATAATTTAGAAGAGTTCGGCTGTAATATATACTTACTTAGATGTATAGTAGCAGTAGCGTGTATAATCGGTATATATCGGCGTATATAATTTATTTGAGAATACAATGAATTGAGGTAAGCTATTTTGGTTGGGGGTATAACAAAAAAGCCGCAAATACAAAAGGGCATGCAAAGGTGAGAACCACTGAAAAGAGATAGTGTCTTAGCTTAGCACATCAGCAAACCCCCTGAGAGGTATGCGGACTGTAAGGCTGCCTATCAATATAATTTATAAGTACCTAACCAACAGTCAAAAGTAAAAGTTGGAAGGGTACAGTACAGAATAAACGTTGACTTCAAAGCACATGCAGTATCACATCCATATGTAGCAATGCAGGTGGATAGCACGATACCTTTTTGAACACGATTGTGCTATAATATTATGTTTACACTATTATATACAGGTATGCAAACCTTATATATGCACATGCTTTGGCATGCAAAAAGTGTCACTCTTGCATACTGCATTCCTATTAAACAATGAAAAACCTTACTATGAATTCCTCCTCTCGTAAATTGATTGATGTAAGAGTTTGTCTAAACTAGGCTTTCAGATCCCTACCAGCACTCGAGTAACTATAATCACAGCAAAATTTGACCACAATCGAAAAGTGTAGTACATGTGAAGCTTTAATTTTTTATTGTGTTGGCATTTTTCAACTCGTCCCGTCACATTTTATTTCAACTATAACGGTGAGATTTTACTTTTTTAATGAGCTCTTAAGTACTAGTCAGTAGTTTGATCAAAATATTTTCAATTTCAAAACCTAAATCATCTTGTAAGGTGCGTTACTATGCAATAAAAACGAGAAGATTTAGGAATGTTTCAATTTTACTGTTTGTGCCAAATCGTAATTAAAAACTTTTTATATAATTAGCGTAATAGTAATGCCACATATGCCCTGATTGTTTTTCACATTTCCTGAGAGTTGCACGCATTCCCAAGTTGTTTGTTTGATCCAATGATTAGTGGTTAGAATATTAACTGTATAGATTTCAAGTCGAAATTATTGACTGACAAGTTAAAAACACATACGACAAATGTGTAATTTTATTGTAGAATTAAGCTTCATAATTCCCGTGAACTCTAAATTCTAGCCCAGGTGTAATATTCACAGTGCAAAAATGAGGTAAACACACACAACTAACTGAGTTAATGATTGTTTTATTTGTTGACTATATAGCTAATAGCTGTAAAGTTGCATTTGTTTTCATTAAATTAGTTATGGCTACTTGCTGCAAACATGCAAGGCAAATATTGTTAATTACTGTTACAAGTGTTTCAGTGGTTGTTGCAAGGTTGGTTAACAAGTCACTTACAAATCCATTATACACGTTGCAGGAGTTGCAATACTTGATCACATCCCCCCATGTCAAAATTATGATTCCTTCATGTTTATTATACCGCGTTTTTGAGTTGTCATCAAATAAGGTTGTTAAATAGACAGTGTTGATTCTGTCGTTTACTTACACTCATGCTGTCATACAGCTTGTATCCTGTTATGGATGATGTGTGTACTTAATGTATTGAGACTTGGGATTTGGGATGTATAATAACGATATTCAAGCAGTGCAAACAAGCACATTATTGCACTCAATGAAAAAACAATAAAGAGTTATAATGGACTGCAATTGTGACTGCAATTAAGCTGCTGCTATACAGGTACATGCTTTAATACTTGGATTGGGATACTTCTCTTTCAACGAGTGCTGTGTATAGGAAGCTCTTTTGTGAGCTTACTCATTCAACCGAAGCCAGAGCAGGAATAAATATTGAGTCAATATTTATATTTTAAGTAGATCAAATCTCACAATCCAGCGGAACAAAACGTGCTTTCAACGAGAATGTCAGACAGACGTTCCTGTTCTTATCAGGAGATAATTTTAATACATTCATGATATTTAAATGATCGGTTTATTATTCTTCCGCATTGATTTACTCTCGCTTTACTATTTTAGGGATTCGTTTACGGATTTTATGACAGTGAAAAGGGGAGACGTTTATATTTTTTAGTGCACATTCAATCAGCTATCAAACTTGCATGTACCAACTTCCAGCTTGTACCAACTTTATGATAACTATACCCTATGTTTTTATTCTGACAATGAGAATGAATGAGTCTACAGCCACAGTCTCTAGCTCTAGCCTGTTAAGATATAAAGCTGTCGTTTCCTCGCCTTGTTTCATGCGTACAGGAGGATTACACTCGTCAACAGAACCATTAAGATACGGAAAACTGCATTACAATTACCTTGCTATGTATATCTTTACGACTAATTACTTATGCACCCGCAGTTCAGCCCTTGTAGATTAATTTTATTACGGAGATTTTACCTGGTGGCTAAATGAGTTTTAATTCCAGGAGCTCAGTTTCGCACGTATCCTATCACTGGCGCTGAGAATCTAATCTGAGTGTCTCAAAACGATTTAATTTCCAGGAATACAAGAATACATAACCGGTTTCGGGTATAAAGAAAACTGTCGTTACGACAATTTGTACTTACAAGTGTCAGCTTTCTATCCAGCCTAAAACAATACATGTACTTTTGATAACCTAGGAAGGTCACTTTATTTGTAATTATATACGGCTCAATTGTTGACAAGGGGTAGTTGATTTCATGTATTGCTCTTTCATATTCAGTTTTAAATTATGGAATTAATTAATTAAATTCTGTATTGCCATGCTTTTTGACGATATCCACATGCCTGACAAAAGTTGTTTAGTATAAATAGCTACATCCACAAAATGAACAATATTACATACATATGTACATAATTGGAGAATGATTACTACTTTGTACAACAGTGAGAGGAAGTTTTAGCATATATATCCAATCACTTCGTCAAGGCTTCATAAACTTAAACAGTAAAGCTATACATAAATATGCTATTAGCTTACACTGTAGTACATGTTTACTGTTATAAATGATGTGCGAATTCCCAATGAGGTATGTCTAATCAGTACTCCAAGCGTAGTTGCTAATTTTATTGATTGAAAATAAAAGCTAATCCAAATTCTCTAATTAAAATCTGTATCAAATGTAGGCACATGATGAATAAGATATATTTCATTATTAAGATATTATACATATATTTTACTTCTCTATGAAGTTCATACCAGCGGGATTTCAGTATCTACGATTGCTGGAACAGCTAAATCATCAAATCTTTAATCACAACCTTGAGAAGCGTCAAGGGGGACTACAAGTCAAAAGTCAGTAAATGTTGTACAGAACGTCACATGCCATGTGCAGAAAACAATTCGAGGAAGACGGATGCCGTCAAACAGTCGTAAAAATTCTAACAATTAATAATGCTTGCGAATGGTCTTATTTCGTAACAATACCTTTTACATATGTATTGATGTTTTATGCGTTCTGACTTCATCGACACTATACTAAATCGTAATATTGAGGTACGACATAACTTCCCGACCAAATTGAACAATTAACCGAGAAAATTACTTTGGAGGGAGCGTCATTTAGGAGAATTAAAGTGCCGACCTTTGTTAAACCACCTTCTAAAAAACCAAAGTTATAATACTCATAGCACATATGTCTCAACTTTAAAATTGCAGGGTCATATAGCCTGTAAAGCTCTATATAATTTTAAATAGGGAATTTATTCATGAAATTACAGTAGCTTACTAAGTAAATTAGTGGAGTAACTTGGGGGGGAGCAGATGAGTAATACTCGCAAAATGTTTACGAGTTATTTTATGTGCATATTTATTATGCCAGGTAGACTACGGAAAAAAGTGCTGACAGCAGATGAGCAGAATGACGGGTTAGAAAATATTACAATGCTATAGAGGTTGGATTCTACTAATACAACTCGTTTCATCACCCACACAGTTGAAATTTGTAATGCTTAAAACCATTGTTAATTGTAATTTGAAATAGTCAAAACAACAATCAAATGTACTATGTATTTTTTTTATTTCTGTTTACCCCTTTGTGCATTCTCACTGTATGAGTCTTGCTTGTACACATTTGTGACAATGATTATCACTCCAGTATTCTTCTTCCCTACAGATAATCAATGTTAACCGTGAGGAGCAAGCTTTTTGTGCTCTGAGTGTCAACAGTTGCAACACAAGGGACTGCAAGACCGGATTCAAAAATGGACAATTTGGCATTAGATTTGCAGAATGAAGTAAGTAAAACTAAATTCATTTTTTTAATGTATTTTGTAGTTGGCATTAATTTATTTACCCTACGTTTACATATTGAAGGTCGAAAAATGTAAAGTGAAAAGTTGCTAAAATGTTGGAGTATCAGTTTTTGCCCTTGTATTAAAATAAATGAATGATGCCAGTCCGCATAACCAGTAGCTCGCAACTGACTTCAGTTTGGTGACTAATGGGAATTTATGACAGAAGATAAGTTTCTAGTGTGTCAGATCGGAAGTTATCTCCGCAGTTAAGTGTCAACCAACACAGATTATTTCAATGCTGACCTCTTTAGATTTATTATCGATGACCAGGTCAAGATGAATGGCGATGAGGTTAAGACAGCTACATATGTCCGGAGTCCGGATAAAGTGTTAAATTGATAGCTTAAATTTACTTAATCGCCTTCATTCCACATGCCATTAGGCTAGGGGTCAAAAGGTCTTCTATTAGTGAATGAAAATTTTTAATGACTGAAATCAAATTGCCATTAATTTCTTAATTCGTAGAAATCGAGATTTTTTACATAAATACGAATGTTCGGGTCGCACGTAAGAACATTTAATTTCCCATTTCCTCCACCAACGTCAATAAGTATAACATACCTATCTATGTCGCAATTTGTATTAGTTTGGAAATTCTACGGCGAATGTTAGGTTTAGATTCAATGTTGTATTTTAAGTATCTATTTATGACGTTATAATAAGGTCGAATGACAATCTTAACTGCTATAAGTACCGATGTTTTCCTCATTTTCATTTCATAAGTGTCCACTGAAGCATGGAATGGTTTCAAGGATAATTATTGGGACTGGTAGAGTGATTAGAACTTACTTAGTTGTTAATTGAAGTTAGTCAAGTCAATAATCAAAAGTAACTTTGCTTATTTTGCTTTGCTAACAAGAATATTCCAAACTACCGGGTAGGCAGGGACGGCGTGGAGATGCCAAAGACAGAAATACGACGAGAAGAGCCCAAAGGCCAGCACAAACAAAAACGTTTATACTACCAAATCAATGATAACCCACCATGGTACCTCACAATTTTTTTAGGCTTTCAGGTAAGACACGTTACTTACATGTATGTATGTTCGATCAATAAATTTTGTGTGAGTAATTAATGCTTCAATTTACTTGCTTCATATATTTTTATTTTTTGTAACCACCTGTGGTAGCACTATTTGACGATGGCTGGTTCCACCGTTTCAGTGCCGTTCATCCTTTGTCCAAAAATGTGCATGGAAGAAGATGACCCGGACCGAGCAAATATCATCTCGACATTGATCTTTACCTCGGGTATCGTCACTTTACTTCAAAGTACTTTGGGAACTCGCCTTCCAATTATCCAAGGAGGAAGCTTCTCTTTTATTGTACCCGCATTGGCAATTTTACAGTTGAATGAATGGAAATGCCCTGCACCGGAAGTTATGAAGAACTTAGATGCAGCTGAAAAAACCGAATTATGGCAAACGAGAATGCGAGAACTTCAAGGCGCAATTATTTTAGCTTCACTTTTTGAAGTTCTTTTCGGCGCTCTGGGTAACTTGAAAGTTCGTTCTATAGTATCTTAAGTTTTTACTTTCAGTATTTTAGAATTTTAAAATTATTCCTATTTATATTTATTAATTATTACATTAAATATTTAACCACTAATTCTGTAAACTCATCGAAGGATTTTTTCCTATTTCTCTTTTAATCACTGGGATAAACTAAATTACTTATTTTTTATTTTAGGAATCGTCGGTCTCATACTCCGGTTCATCACACCCTTAACAATTGCTCCAGCAATAGCAATGATAGGAATAAGCTTGTTCTCTGTTGCAGGCCAGCACGCTTCTTCCAATTGGTCCATTGCGGGCTTGTAAGTAAATTATTGTAACTTGTAACACTTCAAAAATATATGGACTTTAAAATAACAAGATGATTTAATCTTTAAAAAATAATTTAATCTATAATTTAATCTTTAGAACTATCGTCCTTATCATCGTATTCTCGCAATACATGAGAACTTGGAAGTTACCCGTTCCATTCACATCATCTCAAAAGCGTGCGGGCATGAAACGATACCCGTTGTTTGAAGTCTTTCCGGTATGTGATTGAATTTTTACATGTTCTTATTATAAAGTTTCAAATTTGAAATAGGATTTATTTTGGTATGTCTGGAATTAGAGTATACATATCCTTGCTACTGGTATACCTCATGATTTTTCAACTCGAATTTCCTATTTGCATAGGTTTTATTATCGATGATTATTGTTTGGATGCTATGTGTAATCCTGACCGTCACAGATGTTTTAAAAGAGGGAGATCCAGCCAGAACCGATGTGAAAATCAAGATCATTAGTCAGACGGACTGGTTTCGCTTTCCATACCCATGTAAATACACGTTTATAAATCATTATTAAATCGGGATCTGGATAAAATAAATGAACTGAAAGAATTTTTAACCACAATTCTTTAGCTGCAATTTTTAAGCTAAAAATATGTTAGCAACGTTTAGATTACGTTGAAGCTATTTTAGCTTAATTTTAAAATACATACAATTTCTTTTTACAGTTCAATGGGGCATACCAACAGTGACGGCTGGTGCCGTCATAGGAATGCTCTCTGGTGTGCTGACAGGCGCAATTGAATCAATTGGAGATTACTATGCGTGTGCCCGAATTGCAGGTATCTAAATCCTGTTTATGAATAAATCACAATCAATTTCCCAAATATTTCTTATTTTTACAAGCCGTCATTTTTGTGTTACGTCGTTACATGTTATGTTTACCGTTATGTAGCAAATATTCCATGAATCTAAGAAAAGTAAAGAAATACCTTGAAAAATCTACTTTATAATTTGTCTATTTTATAAAATTACAGGTGCTCCGAAGCCCCCAAAACACGCAATAAACCGTGGTATTTTCATCGAAGGTCTCGGATGTGTCTTAGCGGGCATATGGGGAACTGGAAATGGAACCACATCTTACAGCGAAAATATTGGAGCCATGAGCGTCACCAATGTAGGCTCTCGTCGTGTGATACAGGCTGCTGGAATTTTAATGATTATTTGCTCCCTCATTGGGAAAGTCGGTTCTGTGTTTATCAGCATACCTGAACCTATTATTGGTGGGATTTTTTGCGTTGTATTTGCTATCGTTACAGCCGTCGGTTTGTCCAACGTTCAAGGAGTGGACTTAAATTCGTCCAGAAATATTTTCATTCTTGGCTTTTCACTATTCTTCAGCATGGTAATTGTACAGTGTATATTCACTAATTTTTGGCCCTGAAACCGGAGCTCGGTATGATTAACTTTTCGTATTTGTTCGCGACAGACTATTTCCCAATGGATGAGTTCACATCCAGGAGTTATTAAGGTTGGAAATGATCAAGTTGACCAGATCATAACTATACTTCTGAGCACAGGGATGTTCGTCGCAGGCTTTATTGGGTTCTTTTTGGACAACACAATACCCGGTAAAGATTTTTTACTTAAATATTAATTATTAAAAGTACGCCAATTATTTTGTTCAAATACAGAAGGATTTCAAAAAACAAAAAAATTAAATATAGGGACCAAGAAAGAGCGAGGAATTGAGGAAGAATCTCGGGAAGAGGCCAATGACGATGATTATGACGAAGTATCGAGAACCTATGATATTCCATTTGGTATGGGGATCATAAGAAGGTAATTATATTTTATATATATAATTATATTTTATATATATAATTATATTTTATATATATAATTATATTTTATATATATAATTATATTTATTTTAGTAGAAAGCAGTATATTATAATAATTTTGGTCATCTTAATAATAGATTTAATAAATAATCTCTAATCTTGGATATAAAAACAACAAAATTAAAATAATGATCTGTGTTTTCCATAGAATCAAGTTTTTATCATACTTGCCGATTTCCCCAACCTACCAAAGAAAACCCCGCCAAGCCAAAGAGCTCTCCATGGTTACTTCCTCCAACCCCAACCATGTGTTGTCATGACCTCCCGGTCGTGAATATTAGTCTGATATATACAAACAAGTTACAATATCCTGTCGTTTAGTACAAGATCGGTTTGTAACTACTGTGTATTCAGACTTTCTCGGACACTCAACACAGCACCACCTAACGATCCAGCTCTTGTTGGAGAGATTCTATATATACAATAGACAACTATGGCATTTTCATGGTGCAAATTTGATTCAATTCCAGGGCATTTTTTGTTTGACTTCATGGTTCTAAATAATAATAATTCATTTTTTATTTAAAATATTTTACAAGTACTTGTATAATCCAAATAAAAGGATTTAGTGCAAAAAACCCTATTTGAAACATTATTTGCATTCATAAGATATAGTGCGTCCAAATTTGTAGATAATTTAATTCAGAGTGCGTGTATTGCATAATACTCATGGGAAATGGGACAGTCAGTCAGTCTCGTCGTCAAAACGAAGAGTCGATGAGTGATTCCAGGACATTTGTCAACGATTACATACGTTTCTTCTTGTAATTTATGCATTCTAGAGCTTCAATGATTAATGTTTCCACGTGACATTAACAAAAAACTAGTACCAGTATGGATTTAAGACTCTAAAACTTTATATTTCAACTGGTAGCCTGATATGCTGGTGACAGTTTGACAAGTCTTGGCATGCCCTGGAGTGAAGATCATCAAGATCATTTTTTGTCATTTCAGCAAAGAAAAAATTTGGTCATCTGGAGTAAAGATTTGAGCACACTTGGGGGGTTCTTTGCCGTGAATGAGCCTATTTTATACGGAATTTTCTTCTATACAACCGGTTGTAGGATTTCCTGTTGAAATATTCTAAAAGAATGTTTTTTAACACCGATCGGATGTCTAGCAAAGAGAATTTCAATAGGAAATACCGAGCTACCTATGTACTTACTATATATGTTGTATCTTGGATGTGCCAAATTCCTGCCACACTACCACCTTCACCAAAAGAAGCAACAGCGCTGAACTAGAAAAATACGGATCCTCGAATAAAATAATCTCGCAAATGCAACTAACATGTAAACATAAGCTGCTTAATTTTAAGAGGGTGAAAAACCGGATGATGTTTTTTTGTAATACATAAAAAGATAGAGACACTTCCTTTGGGTGGACGTTGGCAATGTTGGCGTATATAAGAAGAAAGTATTTTTCAATTGACTCAAGAAACGACCGTAATAAGGAACAAGAAAATTGTACAAGGAAAACCAAATCACCTCGTAAAAATTTACCTGTTTTTCAACTTTTATAAGACAAAGGGTTAGGAGAGAAAAGAACTGCGAGTGTCAAACAACTTTTCTCATATATATAAAAAATACAGCCGTAGCTACTCCGAGTGCTCAGCATACCTTTCTTAGGACTGTTGTAGTAATAGTAATAGTGAATACCTACTCGTAGTATTATAGAGACCGTCATGAATTCAGAAAAAACATATACGACATCTCAATGACACACCAGCCACATGCTCCTCAATTTCATTCAATCCACTATATACTCCTCACACGCACAGGGATTATTCGGTACAAAAAAGTTAGCATGGTGCGTCCATTCTTTTGATTATTATTACGATTAGTTTAATTCTCTTCTGGTCTGTTGCATAAAAACTTAAATGTAATGGATTCTCAACAACTGCTCATCACTCTCCGAAACATAATCAATCTACAACAGATGCAATTAGAGAAATACATATCCCTGCCTTGTTATTACTTCGTCGTCTCCGTGTGTGTCTCTCGCACCTCCGTCCTTTCAAACATTCAAAGCAACTCCTTCAAATTAGTACAGATAGCTATGGGACTTGACTTTTGGAACAACCAAAAATGTAACCCGCACGGTACATTATTTTCCTGAACCGCTTTTGACTAAATTTGCTGTTTCAGAATCAGATTACAAATTATTCACATGCTGTTTTAAATAATAACTCGTCCTAAATTATTCGGTAATAGAGTTCGCTCACAATTTATTTTCTTGTACTATAATCTAGACTCTCACATATGCATAATGAACAAGCGTAATGACAACGGACAACAGCGACAGTTTCGTCCAGGAAACACTTTGATTTTTTGCAGTCAGTCACAGACCTCGGCAAATAAAAAAAATATGTATGCAGAATAGCTTTAAGCATGTGTTATCTAATCATAAGGTCAATTGTACATTTATGATTTTGAAGCCAACCACCTCGTTGAAGATAAACAGTGCAAACAGTGTGAGGAAATTACTTTTACAGGATCTACTAAAACTACTGGACTTGTCAAAGGACAAAAATCCTATTATAAAAACAATATTTATTTTCACGGCACTAAAAGCAGAAACGACAACCAGTCAAGCTCAACAGGTTATAGATCTTTGGGAATCACATAGTCACATACGTAATATAAATTAATGTAGCGGTATTCCATATGTTTAATAACAACTATCGAAGTTCATGATATTCATCGTTTAGCTTCAAAATAATAAACATCATGCTAATAATATCGTCTACTGTATTAAATTCCGTTCCGGACTTGTATGTATACATAAGTATATTTACTTTGGTAGTATGGGAACATTATTGATCTTGCATGGTTGAGTTTATCATCGCATAGAAAGATCACTGGTGGTGATGGTATATTTAAGCATGTAATTAAATATATGTACGTATATCTATTAAATTCATATCATCATATGTATATCTATGTATAAATACCCTGGGATAAACTCTATTTAAGAGTCACATTATCACATTACCTACCCAACATCAAGTTATACAAATGCAAGCAGCAATAGAAATTGAAATGGAGAAGAGTCTACAATCGTTCAAAGATACCAAAAAGAAATACAAAGCTTTATTCTAATTTAACTGTGTAAAAAGGACGATAAGCGAATGACTTAACTTAACTTGTTTACTTGGTGGACAGGAGCAATACACTTATAGCAATCACACTGTAACGGAAAGTGCATAAATTTAAATGATATTGTACTTCCTGACCACACACGCGCAATCCTATTTAACTAAGCATTTATATTCAGATGTGATTTGTGACCCTGCAATCCCAACTACTTACAAGTAATACAAGCACTTACGAACATCAAGACTTAACATATGTATTCTACATTCTATTCTGCAGTTAGTACAAGCATCAATGTCATTACTAATGCGACATTTTCACGCTCCCCGACTTTGATTTACAGTGACTTGGAGACTTCTCGGGAGTCAATATATTCGGAAATCTATTAGTCTTTGCTACAAAATCGTTTAAAACTTTTATATTTTTTTAATCCATTGTTATTATTGTTGGTGCCTTCTACAGTGTGACGATTCCTTAAAAATGTCAACTGCACAGCTAATTGTCATAATTATATTTACGTTCTCACTTTATTTTCGTGTAAGTTGAGCAGGACAATGACTTGGGGATAAACAATCAAATAGCTTAAATGGTAGTCCTACAAATAATCCCTGTAAGTGTGGGAACCCACACGCATCCCAGACCACTGCTTGTATTTCTAATTTGTATTAGAAGTAAACAGTGGATTGCATGCTTGTCCTAAAAAGTAAACTCAACCAAATTAATTTAGCAAGCGATAACATCTTATATATATTCCATTTATTTTTATTTTAGGCTGTAGATGCTACCCAATTAAATTGCACCACGGATAAAAGGATCTGTAGGGCAGCTTGTAACGAAAAAACTCACCTCCCTTACTCAGCTACGTATTGCGATGCCTCCAGTGGTAACTGCTTTTGTGACTGTCGTGATGTAAGTATAATACATATTAATACTCCACAATTTTTAAGTAATAAAGGCATAATTTATTATGTTAATTTCAGCAATGAAAATAAATACGGGATTTAATTTGATAATTCAAACTGATTTCAATTAAGTATTTACTTTTATATTGACTTTTATTTTCTTTATTTTGTAGACTCTAAGTTCCAAATGCACCTACACACCGTTCACACCATGCTACTCCTTCTGCGTGGCTAGAAATCCGAATCCGGAATTCTACTTGTACGTTGGTGGGGAGTGTCCCATAATTCTCAACTCTCGCAACAGAACTTTGTCCACTTCTGACCAATGCGCCTGCCAGTGTACTGTACGGGAGGGACTTGATGTCGCGAATGAGGTCTAATACGCAAATAATACTACTACTAATACAGCAAAAAAATTTAAAATCAAAATTAAATTCTGAATTAATTGACCGTGTTTTATGCGGAATGACATCATAATTATTACTAAAAAAATCATTTCTATATCTACAAGTTATAATAATATTACCCATGTATTTATAATAATATTACCCATGTATATTGATGTAAGTGTAATTATGTAAATACATATGTATGTACTCGTGTAATGTGTTGATTACTTTATAATTTATCAGCATGCCTTGATTTCTCAAGTAATAAAGTGAAGCAGAGGGTAATAAGTTAATTGAACAAATGAAACAGCATGTATGTATATTAACTTGATACTGCTTACTTGTCGATAGTAAGTAATAGCTTTCGTTTCGAGTTGTTTAACATGAAACTAAATAATCTTGAATAAAAGTCTGACTTTACATCCTAAAGCCAGTTAGGATTATCGTCTGTTAATTTGCCAATGACTCTCCGCTTATGTCAAGGTATGTGAAGCAAGACTTTTACATAGGAGAGCTTGGAAGCTATCATTGTCACCTTAATGTACGTAATCAGTCCTCATTGTTGCTGAAACGGTATGCAACGGGGAGAGAAGATGTTCAGACTCGTACTAAGATTGTAGTAGAATGCAATGCTGTTCAACGAGGTTGAAAATAGATCAACGTTATATACACTGACTCCTCTTGTTACCACATCAAACTGATATTTTTGATACCTTGTCCATAATCTGAATAGTTAGATTAAATGGTAGGCTGAACAAAAGTCAAGAGTTCAGTAGTTAAGTTAAGACTATGTTTATATATCTAAATATACTTGCAGATGGTGTCATAGCTCCTGTTGAATAAGACTATATAACACATTGCCAGTACATATCACTTCGACGTAGTCTCACTTAGCCAAAGGTAAAAAAGGCAATTTGGTTCTATTATCTGTTTTTGGCAAGTCAGCGAGTATTAAGAAACTGAAGAGTGTCAGTATGTGCAAGTTACACGTTACAAGACACTTGAGAACAAATGAGTTGCTCAGGTGTGACAACTATAAAAGATAAGATAACAGACATCTTTAAAATTGTTGTTCTACTCCAACCTTCTCGACCAACTTGAATTGCCTTCCAACCTTTTAGTGTATGCGAATTTGTCGAAAAAGAATAATAATTTACAGCATGTCATCCTATCCTCTTCCATGACATAAGGTTCGCATTTCTTTTCTTCCTTCCTATGTACGATGACGATGAAGTTTTTTCACAAAAAAAACTTCTAATAAATGACCAGACTCCCTTGCATTAAAAGGATGAGCGTTCAGGTAATTAATTCCCTCCATGCATACATCTATACCCAAGTCTGACTTAAGTTAGAATCAATCGTTTCCATTTATTAAATCTATCATTTCTTCTCCGTAATCCTTTTGTCTCACCTTCTATAATTCTCGCATCACGGTAAGAAGGCACGCCGAACCACTCACGTGAGCACATACGGACAGGGAGAACAAAAAGAGTTTCAGGAGAATGTGTGGCTTGTATCTTTTCAATAAATTCACTGTCTTGTACACGTTCTCTGCCACCAATCAATAAGATAAATCTTGTTTCGACTAGCAACCAGAAGCTTTCAGCTAGATCTTCCTTCATGTCAACGGATCTCATCTCCTCATCATTGGCGACATTTGAATCAAGCAGGGTGCGGTTCATGTGTTCTCTCCTTCTCTGCCGCATACCCAATGTCACATCACTTTTATAACCCTGTAACAATATCTGCACCCTCCTTCTTTTATGTTTTCTGAGTTAAATCCTGGACAAGAACTTGCAAAGGTCGTCACGGAGGAAGACAAAATCCTTATTAACATTAATTTATTCAATAAATTTAAATTTAGCTTTAACGTTTACCCCACACATCCAAGTTCATTTTGCTATTTTTATACAAAACATACATCCCAGTTGAAACGCCAGTTGTTTTTCAGTCGAATTCTTGTTACGTTGTGAACTTGATGCTTTTCTTTTATACGTGGAATAATGGTTAATATCAAAACATAAAAGCAACGTGCGAAGTTTCAAATGCCGACACAAAAATAGACGAATACGTACTCTTGCTTCCAGCCATTACGGAATAATAAAAGCCATAGCAAAAAGATACCGCAAAAAGGCATAATTGCGGTTCTCCTTTCTAAGTCGGCTGTAAATCGTTTAATTAGTCCTTGGGAGTACTCGATAACCAAAATTAAGGCAATCATTGTAGCACAGTCGTAATATATAATGAGAATGAGACTAAAGCCGCTTTTCCTATGGTTTATAAACAACTCCGGCCGATAGTTGAATACGCGAAGTACATAAAAAATGCAAGTGCCTACACTTGCGGGAAAAATTTAATATTTGAGCATTTCAGTCCTGATCTCTCATTATGTAGTTTACATCCCCTCACGTGTATTATATCGCTTTACAAGTCGAGTATAGTGCTTGTAGCTGTGTATTCTTCTGATTTGTGTAGGTAGGCTGATAAATAAGCTCATCATTATTACCTCACCACTTAACGTCAATACATGTCTGAGCATAGTCTCGTATATGCACGTTACATTGAATTAGTGGAGACACCAGGTTAGAGATTTCCCCTGCCTTGTTTGTAGCTTGTACTTGTCTGCCCAAAATCCATGAGAGATGTTGGAAAAGTAAAGGAGACAGACAGGAGAGAGACTGAAAGGAAAAAACAGGGAGCACTTCCAACTCTCCTCAAGTTCTGTTCTCAGAATGGACTGCTGTTATGTGGTTGCCAAAGGGAAGATATGTATCAGATTTCGTATTCCAGCAGCAGTTTCCTTATTAAAACGAACAAGACTTTGTCACAGAGTCACACCGTTCTAACAAGTATGGAATGATTTATTACATGAGCTCTCGTCGAAGAAATTAAAATCTGTGTAGCTCTGATAGGACGTGTGTATCTTATCCATAAGGAAAAAACTTGATTGAGCGATAAAATAAACAGGAAAGAAGGAAATAGTATTACTAAATGTTAAAAAGTCTTGAAGAATAACAAACTCTTGACGCGTCAGCAACTTCAAAACTGACGAGTTGCAAGAAATATGTGGTTTACATGCATCTGCATTACCTGGAATGCTGAAAGCCTTTTGAGAGTGTGTTATATTGTATAAGTATAGGAGTTGATATATTTGTCTCTATCAACACATAATCATTATCATGGGAAAGGTTGCTAAATGCAAGTTAATTTTATGTACAACTTACTCTCTGACATGTTAATTAGAAATATGAGAAATTCATTTTACACTGATAATACATAAATGATTAAAGGGATAGGGTAGTATGGTTGACTTGATTCTTCCCATATACCTTTTAACCTACCGTTAATGTGAGAAGAGGGGAGCATATACTCAAAACATACATTAAATCCGGAACATAAAATCCGAGGAATAGGTTTTATCTTTTTGTCTTGTACCTACACCGGTCCGTCATCCGTTTCATGGTTTTTTTCAATAATTGAATTTATTAAGAAGGTGCTGTCTGTCAAGTCACAGGTCTCACCAATAGATTTTTTGGCTACAAGCAGCAACAATTTTTTTGCTAACAGCAACAACAAATTTTTTGCTAACTGGCTAACATCAACAACAAACTTTTTGCTAAAGCAAACAAGCCAACCTTTTAATATCTGGAAGCTTACACATTTCATATGTGAGCTAATGTACATTCAGGTTCTTTCATCAGGGGAAAGTACTTAAATAACTTGAAAATGAGACAATTTTCATGCTTTTGGCAATATGGGCTTAGAATAAGATTTACCGCAATTTACTCAATTGACAAGTTGCTTAGCTGAATGGCAGTTTGTTCAGGTTGACACGGAGTAAGTGTCTTAGTACTGTCAAGATGATACGACTACCTGGATCATCTGGTTGCCAGAACTATAAAAGCTTGAAAATTTATGACTTTTTAAATGCAGCAACTTGTTACTTTCTAGCCCTTTGACTAAAAACCAAGCGCCTCTACTTGTTCACCTACCGCTAAGAATGCTACCACAAGTCGTTGTATATTTATTATTGCTTATACAGCTTTTCCATGAACTTGTTCCAAGTTTTAACACTTGAGAAGTTGCTAGATCACCCGCTTTATATGATATGCTGCAATATGTACGCCTATCCTTTCTTAACAAGTTGAGAGAATGCTGTTTTGTATGTTCAGTGCTTATTTATAATTATATTGCACAAATGATAGTGGTGCGGCCACATTTTTTATTAGAACGGCAATACAAATGACATTACTTACCCGCTTCAGAATCCCGACTAGAAGATTTCTTTGAAGAATTCCATTTTTGATTAGATTTTGTGAGTGACCAGTTACTTGAATTTTTACCTAAACTATTGGGACTTGAAATGTCTCGGCAAACACGTTTTCTTTGAAGAGTCTGACGAAGCCTTTTGAGGTCGTGACAAGAATTGACAGAAATAGCTTTATCTCCGGAATTATTTTCTCCTACGATTAACCCAAGAAATCCTGCTTGGTGTCGACTAGCAACATGTTTAAATTCTTGAAATATCTGTTTTAAGGATTCCCGATTTTCTAAAATTTGACGAGTCCGATTGGAATCCACTTTTCCATGTTGACTAAGAAATTTATCCCAATTTTCTAAAGTTTGTTTTAACTTTTGAAAACGTTTTAAATATTCACTGTAGGGTCGAGAGACATCACTGTGAAATTCAGATTCAGTTTCGGAGGTGACATTACTGTCATACATTTCCGATTGTTCTCCACTTTCGTAACTGGGATCCTCAACACTGATATTATCGTCATCTTGACAGGTTGAAACGGAAATGTCCTCTCGAGTATCCAATTCATCTTGTCCTTTGTCTTCTTCTATTTGCTCTAATTGTGAACAAGGCAGATATTTTTGACTTCTGAAAACGTATCTTGGAGTATTATTCTTCACTTCATGAAACGGTAATTCGAGGACCCTAACAGGGTTTAGGTTGGTGTTATTCCTGGCTTCTGTGTCATCGTAAAATTGATCCGGCTGGAGGATCTTGTCATTTTCGGATGGAGAGTCGTTAATTATTTTCTTCGCCCCCACGTCAAAACGAACTATATTTTTACGAGTGCTAAATGTTTTCTCTTCCATTTTTAGCACGAGACTTTCATTCTTGACTGACTGAGGAGGGGACGACAGCACTGAATGTAATTTAAGTATTTTAACACACACTAGCGACAGTCTCGGAATTGATTTTTAGGATGATTGAACAGTGCTAACAATGTCAGAAATCCTCTAATTAATTTAAAAATAAAAAAAATAAAACGTAATTTTCACCAAACTACACTTTTAAGAATGTTTAAGAACAGGTTCGAAAATTAAAATCGTTGTAACGGTCATACTAGATTCTTAACAAATGAGTGTATAAGAACGAAGGATATCATGCAAAATCAATTATTATAAACATGCTCACACAGTGCAAACAGATTATTAACGTGGAATCAATTCCTTGAGTTTGATCTGTTTAATGGCTTTTTTGTCACGCGGTACTGATCTGTCCTGCTGAGTACTAGTCCACATCCAAGTAGACTATGTATTTGGTAGTTGGTTTGGTTGCGGTTCAAGAATTGTTACCATGCTCACCACATGGAAGCCTGTGAAGAACTCACTGCACTTCCTTCTAAGTCAGCTCTTGACATTAAAAGAATAGAAAACTCCTGACGGATGAGTGAGGACAGCCACGACGAAAGTAACCATGTGAATGTGTAACTCAAACCGGCTAATGAATTGTATACCTGAGCTCGTCCCATAGTACTCCTTATACTTTGTTCAGATGCGTTGTATCACCTTCTCTGAATTATTTTGAATCAAAAAGCATATATAAGAGACAGCCAACCTCGTTCATCTTAATGTGTGCACACACATATATGATACATGCAACTATACACAGATAGTACACATATAGATTTAGTAGAGATGTTCTTCTTATTCTTGTACTTACATGGGAAGTTTAATAGTTGTGACTGGTTCATATATAACAGATGTAACTGCAACATATACGGTTTTAATGATTTAACTTAAAACTACGCATTTTACATCAGAGCAAGATTACTTTCTTCAGAAAAGAAACACTAATTCAGGCACGTTCTCATATATACTACATATATATAGGTACTCTTAATTTCTTGTGTTTTATCGCTTTATCTCATTATCGACAAAATAGAAAACTTAATAATTCTATTCAAACTGTCGGCCAGACCATCATATTGACTATATGCTTATGTATACTGTATACGTATGTATGTTTACGTATGTATATGCTATAAGTCATATTGATTGTCATATCGTCGGACTAACTACAAAAGGAGCTTATATGATTTTGACACAATACGAAAAGGAGCTTATATAAAATTCACT
>JAQGAK010000565.1:0-66310 GCA_034696945.1 Lipothrix lubbocki | reverse complement strand
TACAAAATAAATACAAAATAAATACAAAATAAATACAAAATAAATACAAAATAAATACAAAATAAATACAAAATATAAATACAAAATAAATACAAAATAAATACAAAATAAATACAAAATAAATACAAACTATATTTATTACACGTAGACATATAAATCATAAAAAGCATCTGTGCATCATCCAGAAGTTTACGTTTCACGTCTGACCTGCCTGCAACTCTTCTCTGCAAGGAAGAAAAATCGTTTCTGGTCTGATCGCCCGCTGAGGCTTGTGGGCCAAGTGGAATCTTCCCTATATTTATCAATTCCCAGAGTGTCCCAATTTTGTTGGTTTTGTTGTTGTTCATTTCATGGCTCATCGTATAATATATTAAATATATATTTATGTTTAACACATACAGAATATATTTAAAGTATATAAGCAATATATTAATAAAGTGAAAGTGGATGTGGGACGGGACGTAGAATTTAGGAATATTATACTCTATATATATATAAGTATATATAGTAAATCATTTAGAAGACCTCTATACCTTTAGGATATTTTAGGAATAACGTAAACAAAATAAACAATAACTGTATACTTATAATTTTAGTAAATCCTTCAGACTTCAGAGTATAATCAGAGAGTATTGGACTCGAAATTTGTTGTGGTTGATTTGTTATATTTGTTGTTGCAGATTAACTATATCTACAGTATAGACAACCTATTGTCGAGAGTCCAGGATCTTTGAAAAAATTAATAAATAGCAAAAAATTTACAGGTTGTATAAACCAGAATTGATTAGAAACAATTTGTAAATTAGTGATTGACTTTTTCCATTTCCTATAAATTCCTAAATAAACTATAAATCAGCGTACGTCAACACTTTTACCATCAAAATCAAAAGGGTTGCTTTGTATCATTTGTATTGTATATTGCAAAATTTGGTACAACAATTTCGCAATAATAAGAATATTTAATTTAAATAGTAATTCGTAAATATTAAATTGATAAATAGTAGTAATTGTTAGTAAATAGCAGCAAATCATTTAAGCAGTGGAATTTAAATCAGGATTTAAAAACATTCATTCATTCTAATAATTTTAGATGCCACCAGATTTGTAAGACAAGATTTGTTGAGCAAATGTTGTAAATACACACGTAAATAAGAGTAATTTACAGTAGTTGGTAAGAAAATTATGAGCACTTCAGGGTACAAATTTTTCGATAGCAGACATTAGTGTATTTATATACTTCAAAACTGTCACTCTTTGTGAAAATAATGGATTTAGTCTTTGAGACTTACCTTCTGGCCCCAGAAGCATCCGATTTTCCAATCGTGGATTCACCTGTCTGGATATTCGGCAAATCATATTCTATCCATTATGGTATGAAATTTATTATCACCTTCATTTTATTTTTTGTCAGGTTTCAATGTTTTCTTTGACAACAAGGTCTCTTGGGTTTTAGAAAGAGATCGTTGTTGAAAGTGATTTGAAATTTGATGATTGGTTTTGTATAAGCTTTGGGCTTTGTATGATTAATTTTGTATTATTGTTTTTGATACTTTTGTAGACCTTGAAGAACTCCGCCGAAGTGTGTCAACGTGCATGTGGATCACGTACAGGAAAAATTTCCCTAGTCTTGGAGATACGCACATGACATCGGATAAGGGATGGGGATGCATGATACGTTGTGGTAAATTACGACAGATTTATAAACCTTAACAAGTATATTGATCTTCATTTTGAATCTTGTTTTAATTGGTTGGTTATCTTGCAGGTCAGATGCTTGTCGCTAAAACCCTTCTGCTTCGACATTTGGGTAAGTACTACGTTTTTTGGTTAATGGTCAATCAAGTAAATTCTTAAATTGGTGATAAGACGATGTGGTTTACTGCCTGGTCATCAAGTTTTGTTTTCTATCAATATGTTTTCTGTTCTACAATTAGGCCCACAATGGCATTGGGATCCTCATAACAGAGATCAAGGATATTTAAAAATTGTTTCCATGTTTGCTGACGAACGAAGTGCTCCTTTGTCCATTCATCGAATTGCCACTAATGGTGCTTTATTGGGGAAACCTATCGGATCCTGGTTAGGTCCAAACACTGTCATTCAGGCAGTTAAAAAAATAATGGAATCTGAACCAACGTTAGATCTTCATGTTCATGTGGCAATGGATTCTATCATAGTCACTGACGAGGTTAAAGAAGGATGTAGGAAGGATGATCACCAAGGCCAGCCTAGGTCGTTACCCGGAAGGTACAATTTTTAAATTATAACACTACGACTGTGATACGGACTTAAATGATACCGAAGGTATTTTTTACTCGAATTTGTGATTTAGGTCTGATCCAAGCTGGAAACCATTGCTTTTAGTAGTACCACTTCGATTGGGCCTTTCTGAACTGAATCCAATTTATATTCCTGGATTGAAAGCCGTTTTTGAGCTACCTCAGAATGTGGGTGTCATGGGTGGAAGACCTAACCATGCATTATTCTTCATTGGCTATGCAGGTGAGCATTGTGAAGCTGTCCACTTTATTGTCTTGATATTTTATGTATACCCTTGCTTTTGAAGTCGTCAGTGCTACAGTTTAACATTTACCTGTTACAGAGAATGAAGTGTTATACCTGGACCCGCATACGGTCCAACCAGCTGTGACTATAGGCTCGAAAATTTATTCCACCGAAGAAGCTGCGGATGAGACATACCATATTCAAAAACCTGGTCGTATGAATTTTCTCGCAATGGATCCGTCGGTAGCTGTGTGTTTTTATTGTAATTCCGAATCTGACTTTAATAACCTTTGTACAAAACTGAATGAGCGATTCAGTTCTTCAGTTGGACTCTTTGAAATCTGTGAGAAAAGAAATACCAATTGTTCTAATAGCAATATTGCATCTTTTATAACAAGTGCTGAGGATGATGATGAAGGGTTCGAAATTCTTCATTAGGCCAAAAATCTGGTTTCCCAAAAAGAAACCCTTGTGAGGTTCAGGAATAAATGTTAATTTATAGACAATAAGGACATCGATGTGAGAAGCACGTGTTTATCATCATGAATGTTTGGATAAAAATATTTCAGAATTTGAATGATATACTATCATAATTTTTAAGTTTTTTTGTATGTTTCCTTTTTGTAAATGAATCTGTGTTGTTTGGTAGATTGTTCAAATTGGTCTGATATTTTTGTAAACTTGCGTAGATTCTGTCGATATTCTCGCAACCAAATTTGCTCTACATATTGTATAATTTCGCACCTGTCATGCATTTCTAATTGGAATTTATCCATCCATGTATAAGGATACGTTGTGCACATAATCGTTCGAATAAGCACGTCGTTTCCATTTCTAGGTCTGATAATGCCTAAAACTGGGAATAATTTTGCTTGTTGTTGGCAAATGCAATTTAAATTTACTTGTATGAAATATTTCACTACTTACTATATCGCATAGCTCATAATTATTATGTAAAGCGAAACGTATATATATATATATGAATGTTTTATTCGAGAGAAATTAAAAGAATTAAAAGTAAACTTCACCTGTGAAGTTAAAAATGGAATGGTTCAGTTAAAATCTTTATTATCTGTATGTGTTTATTAATTTTACATTGTATTATTATATTAGTATATGCAATACAGAATTTTTATTATTCCTTCAAATTGTCCATAAAGCGAACGTCGAACATTCTCTAAAAAATGTCTTAGTATATTGTATTCTCATTATTGTGGCACACAATACTACACTTGAAATCTTAGCTTTACTTTTTACGAACCTTTGAATAATTCTCAATTTAAGGACAGTAGTAGTTTTGTTTTTTTGCAAACATTTGCAGCTAGTAACACATACTGATGTGAAAAATTTGAGTAAGATTGACAAAAGGAAGTGATTTCTCAATACTGATTATATTCGTTTTCATTAAGGCCATGTAATCAAGTTGGTAACTAACATTACGCGATTAATATCTAAGAACATAATTTACCTTCAACTACTCTTCTAGTAATTGAGTATTCCAGATTTCCTATATCTATAGGTAGGAATGCTTTATTCATTTATTTTCCTATTTTCCTATAGCCAAATAAAAAGAATATAAATAACTTTTTTTGCTATAGAATTTAACCGATTCAACGACCATGGAGTGAGTTGGATGTGTTCAGTGTGTATGGAATATGGATTTAAATCCAGAGTATCAGACTAGGTGCGACAAGTCCCCCTATTTGACAATTGACTGTGTGAGTGTTGCCGTTGATAATATAAACGCTTTCTTGTGACCTGGTCACCAAATAGTTGCTAAAGAGGCTCTGTGATGATATGGGACGTTCTTGTGGCTTATTCCATGGAAATAATGACGTGGATAATTTCGGTCTTGGAGCGCTGCTATGAATGAATCCCGTCACCATCTCAACTTTCCCTGCAAAATAATTTACCCCGACAAAGTCAGATTTAATAGGGAAAGAGGGCCATTTAGATAAAAAAAAATATCTATCGAAGTAAATTATGTAGAGTTAGAAAACGTTATCTATAAACATATATCATTCACTCAGTCATTTAGCAGGATAATGTCCTGAAAATTACATGGAATGAAATGTCATCTATTCATTGTCCTTACGACCATTAGGAGGTGTCATAAGAATGCAAATTTAAGTGAGTCGGCTCCTGCCAAAAGTACTTACCAGTTTCCAAATCGACAAATAGAACATCTAGCTTGTCGACTGAACTAGCAAATAAATCATAAGTATGGGACGTTCTTGATGGATAAAATGCTACGCGGCTGATATTCAACGATGTCTTCACGTCAAATGAGAATTCGAGTCCGTTTTCTACACACACAAACACATAAAGAGAAGCCATAAAGAATTTAAAACAACTGATTAAGACAAATTCACTTGAATTCCCTTTTAAAAGCTTTTCCGGACTAAAAAGGAATTTGGTGGAAACCATAACGCTCTAATAAAGTGATAGGGAAATTAATGAATACCGGTGAGACGTTGAACGAGAAGTGTTGTTCCAGTGGTGTCATGGGACACAGTTACCAATTTCCGGCTGTCAGGGCTTAGGTATGGTTTACCGAACCTATCTCCCTTGTAATGAATTACGGAGTCGGTAAGAGCATCAAAGACTATTTCTCCTGTTTGTCTCCCCGTTACTGGCTCCCGACACTCGATAATGATCATTCCGTCTGAAAAATTCCGCGAAGGTTCTTTAGTATACTTGAGTATTTATATGTATAGGAAGCATATTTAAAATTCATGCATGATTTATTTAGAGCAAACATGCCAGAAAGCAAAAGGGGATGAGTAAACAAGTTGGCGCATAAATTTATATTGGAGATGAAAGCTGGCTGAAGTTAGCATATGGGAGCACTTACATATTCCGGCGAACTGTACCGTTTCCGGCACACAATTCCACAGTGTCAAGTCGATAGACTTGACGTACCTGAGTGCAATCAAGTCTAATTTATAGAATCCTCTGTTGTTTTTATGTGTGACATAGCCATAATGGAACTGTGAGCTTGATTTGGTGTTTGCGGGTAGAAAGAGATTCTCCACCACATCAAAGTGGCTGTTGATTGGCTCTGGATGTACGGTGTGATGCTTCTTCTTCTCTTTCGCATCCCTAATCACTTGCAACGTTTTCTCCCCATGGTGCTCGACGGATCTCCAGCACTGAACCCACACTTGATCCAAATGTGTCAAGTAGGATAATTCCACGGGATATCGGTCTGTCGTCACAACATCCACAACGACCATTTGGCTAATTGAGATGATCAGAATTCGGTCCAATGTGGGTTGCGTCACGTAGACATAGGATGTTGAAACTTTTATCGATGTGCCCCAGATGCACTCAGGGACTTGCTCATTGAAACAAACGTAATCCTGGGAAGAATGCATTAATTTTAAAATAAGCCCATCCGCATTTTCAATTTATTTGAATTTTTGTGATCTGAGGCAAGAGGAGTGGAATTGAATATAGTAATGCTGTCGGAGATAAAAAATGTATTACGAATCGGGAATATTTACCTGAGTCCCTGGAATAATATCCGTAGCCTGGATCTGATGCATAAGTCGGCAATCGTTAGGATCATAAATTGAAATTCCTTTCTCATGGAATACAAAGAATCCATTCACTTCTTCCTTTGAGTCTGTTGTATCCCAAGGAAATAAAATCAATATCATGTTTTATAAAAAGCGAGAGAAATACAGAGATGAGGAAAAAGAAGCAGTCATCTGTGGTCCTTTTTGTCATTTTTTCACGGAGAGCCAACCTCAAAACTACTTAAAAGATTTACCTTCATGCAAGGAATCCTGATCATCTCCATGTGAATTTCCAGCAACGACAACCAAAGAGGTTATATCGATTCTTCTTCCTGCTGAATTCTTGGCTTCACACATGTATGCCCCTGTGTCGGAGAAGTACACGTCGACAATGGTGAGTGCAACGTTATTCTTTGCAATGATGTATTTATTATTGGAGTCGTCGGGAATTATTGGGTCATCATTTTTGAGCCATTGGACGGTTGGAGCCGGTTCGCCCCCGGTCACACGACAGTACATTGTCACATTCGTGCCCGGTTTTTTCATTATTATGTGTGGGCTCACATGTACGTCAGGTGGGGCTGTAATTAAAAAACAATTTTCACTTCTCTCTCCCTCTTCCCAACGCAAACTGTCGAACATGCTGTGAAAAAAATGTTATTGCTTCGAGGAAACTTTTCCAATTCTCTCTCCTTAATGTAACTTCCTTCCGTGTATGTACACAGCTACACTTCCTATTTACTCCAGACACAACTCCTTACCTTGGACTGTGAGAACGTGTGTTTGAACCACATGGCTATTTCTCTCCCCATGACAGGTATAATTTCCTGAGTGGAGAAGTTGTATATTGCTCAAATACAAAGTACCATCAGAGAAAACTCTGATTTGGTGATCGTCTTGCGTTGAAAGATCCACTTCGTACCGCTTCCAAATGAATCTCATGGGAGGAATCCCAGTTACGTCACACTTGAGTTCCACATTGTCGTTGACCTGGGCTGTGATATGAGTCACCTCCACTGCCTTGTCCAGGGATATTAGTGAGACAGCTGGAACATTTAAACCTTCTTTTCTCAAAATGACTTGACGCTCTAGTGTCTGTCGGAATTTATTATTGGTACTTACTATACAGCTTGTCGAATGCCACGTAGAACTCGTTCAAGTCAATAATGTCATTGCCGTCAGCATCTTCAAACTGAAACAAATGTGTCAGACTACATCCTGGCGGGGCTAATTTCTCCATCTCATCTTCAGCCATTACCTGTCAACAGACAAATAAGCTCATCTTTGTAGACAAGCTCTTATAGATTCTTACAGAGAGACTTATTGCATTTGGATATTTAAGAACATGTTACTTTCTCTTATATCGTTAAGACTCGAATGGGCAATGTATTGGAGCTTACTACATTTACTATTTACTTTTCCCATTATATTCTTACTGTAAACAGTATTGTAATTCTAAGTAAACAAAATGTCACGTACGTTTTGCAACTCCGCGTAATCCAATCCACCGTTGTTGTTCCGATCAAAGTGCGAGAACATAAGACTGAGTAAATAATCTTTACCATTAGGTTCTTTGTCGATTGATCTCAAATGTTCATGGTTGTAAAGTAAAAGATTGTCCTGTGGGTAAATTTCAATAGCATGTCTTAATTATATGTTACAGTGAATTTGAACTGAAATTTGAGTACACAAACATTGTAGAAGCTATAGGTGCATAGGTTAAATTTTAATTAAAAGCATATAAAAGAGTTAAAATGCTCTTTCTGATGCTCAATACATCTTCTGGAGCAAGCAACTTAGAAATGTTTTAAGAGTATGGGGAGGATTTTACCTTTAAAATTTCAAATTCTTCAGGTGAACACAAAGGATGAGTAGACAATTTACCAGCCGATCCACAAATCGTGCCATGAGAATCAGCTGCAACACTCTCTCCAGATATGCAATTGTGACGATTTAGATGACAATGTGACGGGTATAATCTCCCGTCTGACCCACAAATGGACGACCCATGAACGGATTCTGGACATTTTTCGATGCAAAAACACTGGGGCTGACCTTGATTATTCAGCCGACATTCTTTTCCCTTTCCACAAAATTTCCGTCTAGGACATTTCCCTAAAGAAATTAAAATTTTATGTTATAATTAAATTCTCCAGTTTACTCAAGTTCAGCCTTAAATTTATTACAATGAAGGCTAAACTTGTGCTCCGAAAGTCAATAACCAACACATGTAACTTGCTTATTATTAGTTTTTGCTTTGGCATTCTGCAAGTAAAACACGTGTTATGTAGTAAAATTTTAGATGAAAGTATATTTTTTATTACCAGAGTGCTCAGTGGAGGAAAATTTATTATGATGATGTCTCTGCAATAAAAAATTGTTGTAATTAAGAGTTTAGGAGTTGCTAGAACTATATATAAATAACAGTTGCACCAAATTAAGATCGTGCTTTGTATTAATTTGTAAATTAATTTTGTTAGAAGAATAGTAATTTGTGAAACAGCTTACTTTACTGGCATTGACGAGGACGATGGTTGCAAGGAATGCAAGGAGCACAATGTAAGATTTCATGGCTACATTTAAGACTGTCGTTTAAAAATATAGGTTTATAGGAGAGGAAATAAATTTGAAATGTTGCAAGGTTCTGGACTAAATTTTATAATTTCTCCTGCTGGATAAAGAACTGTGAAATTTACTGTTTGTGTCTCGGATTATATTTGTCCAAGTGCGGAGCCAGGAATGTATACGTAAAAAAGTCAATATCGTAAACATCGATAGTATGATTTCCCTGGTATGTTTTTGTTGTGAAAACCAGGGGGGTCGATCGGGTGTGTCATATAGTCATAAACGGATAAAAATTCCGGAGTACTCCGAGAAGTCGGAGCGAAAGCACGACGCATGTGCCTGGAGAAAATTGAAATTTCACATTTTTTCCACCCTCACTCAACTCGGCTTCTCTCACTTTATCCAGGCCTTTTAACTAAGCTGGGAGTCTTGCCAGAAGGAATGGGCTTCCTCAAATGAGGTTTTTATCTCCCTCCTTGATTGCACTAATCATGACTTAATTCCCTCGTATTTGTAATGTTTCAGCTTTAATTACAATATTAGGCATCTTCTCCTTTCTAGTAATTTTCTTTAGCAGGTCAAATTGCCCAAGCCGGTTGTTCGACGAGAGCCAAGTAAGCCGTAAATTCTCCATCCCGGAAATTTCATTTCCACCAAGCTCTCATAGCACCATGCTATCCATATCGCCAGTCGGTTATCTCAGTTTCCCCTCTACCTTCACCATTTGACATTTTAATTTTACTCCTCATTTTTCAACTGGAAAAGTAAGCGCGCTCCTTAGTTGTTATGAGACATAACAGTAGATCCTATATACAGATATTATATCTCCGTGTATACTTAATATCTTATTATATCCGCACAGGGCACAGATGTAAGAAATAAGTTTTGGCCGCGACTCCTAAACGCTCCTTACTTTAAGTATAATGTCATAATAACCACAACAATTTTATTGTTATTTTTTTCGCAACTTTCCCTTGAGTAGTAAAATCTTACTAGTAGTGTGGGAACCAACACAGCGCTTTCATTATAAGCTCTGTCGACACGCACGCACAAAGACCGAGTAAGTTCTTTGGTTGGTCATAAAAACGTCGACATTTAAAGCGAAACATTACCTTCATCTATTGCTCTCGCTCTGCCAACATGTTGGAATTTTATTTATACCAAACAACTTTTACTTACTGGAAGGAAACCAAGTATGACATCGATTTGCTTTGGGAAAGGCAAAAAATATGAACTTAGACTTCGCTGCTAGCTATCGTTATTACTTGTTGTCATCGATACTTTCACAAGAAGTGCCGTGTGGATATGTAACTGCCGTGTGTATGTAACTGCTGTGTGTAAGCTTTTACGAGGTAGTTCTACTTCGGGTCATTTAACATGATGACATTTAAGACTACTTGATGTATGCATGTAAATCGAAAAAGCTGTGGAATTTTAAAGTTTTTACATATAGTATACATACATATTTACTTATACGAATGTCGGTGTGGTATGTCAGTAACAACTACATGTATACGAACTACAGGGAATATATCTCCAATCTTGATTTTAATTCTAGAAAGAGCCGCGCATAAGACTCGCAATATATTTACCGCGTATAAGACTCATGCATTTAATATGGAAGGTACACAAGGAACTAATGAGATTTAAAGTCCTTAAATTCTTACACCGCTCCTCGAGCCCTTTCACTAAGAATAACAACGTCGCCAGTATTTTCCATCACTATACTTCAGGCAAAAGTTCATTGATTTCCTTGGAAATTAAAATCAGTAAGTTAGCCATTACTCTTTCTGGAAAGTGGTTTAGGTTGAAAATTGGAGGGAAAGTAATAAGTTGAGGTATAGTCAGCGATCCTACTTATATTTTGTAGCACGAGGCATATTATTTATCTACGTGTTAGGAATGACTAGTAATTTTGTATTTTATGACCCGAAATGAGTACGTGTCGCGCTGTTGAACATTCCGGCTTCTAAAGAATTTCTTTGTTCAGAAAAGGATCCGGCGCTGAGAGATGGGACCTCGTTGGCCGGAATGAGAAGTAAAACATATATACTTACTCAACGTGTTAAAAATAAAAAATAATGCGGGTCGATAAGGAAATTTCACTGCAGAGCTAACAGATACGACCACAGTACTACAACACATATACATCAGTCTTTTCCATGAGAAAATCTAAATCCATTTTAACATTTCCTTTTCCCGAAAGCGCAAATGCTCCGGAAGATAATTGCACATACCACTCCATAATACTGCCTTGAATCTATTAGCCTAGATATGTTGGAAGAGTTGAAAACTTGAAAAGTGACAGTAATGACAGTCGACGAGAGTGAGAGTGAGGGAGAGAGTCTAAAAGTTTTCTCTTTTTAAGAGGCTCATGTTACTTACTCTCCGTTAGTGAGTTCCATTGAATGGGATATGTATTCATGTTATGTGCAGCGGCATTGCGGGTACGATTAAGACGTGAGAAGACCAGGACGTGCCAGGAACTCGACCAGGGTGAAAATCTAGACATAAAACTTATCCCGAGACGTAAGAGAGAAAAAGATTGAAGCCCTTGGGGTGAATCAATCACTCTAGAAAGACTGTTACCCCCTGACTTTATCACCCATCTTTCGTCTCCTGTTTCTTCAACTTTCCATCCTTAACATGAAAAGTCTTAAGGATTTTAAGTCTAAATGGTCTTTTCATGGTTCACCTTTCAGCGTCCTCAAGTATTGTTCAACGTTTTGAATGGAACAAGTCTTTCTTATTTTATATGGAAATATAAGCCCGAAGCAGACCGAGATCTGCTGGAGAGCTTTTCGCTTTTGAGGATATTTCCTCCTTTTTCTTCCTCTTATTCTTCTTTCCACTTCTGCTATGCTCCTTCTTTCCCTCCAAACTCCTGAAAACTTTCCCATTCATCATTCCATCGGTTTGGCAAGAAACAATGGTTATACCCAGAATAATGGCAGAGCTCCAGCTTCACCAACCTCTCCTCCTCTATGTAGCCGTCATACTCATGCTGATAGTAAAAGGGAAAGAAAATTCAAATAAATTATTTGACTTCCTGAGAGCCTCCCATAAATTCTGCAAGTTGAAGAAACAAACGTTGAAAACTCTGTTGAATGCATGTTTTTTTCTTATGTGATGTGTGTCCCTAGTGAGAAATCCGCATTCAAAATAAAAACAGTATCATATGATGTTCGAAGTGTATAGAAGAGTGAGAAAAAAATTTAATAGCAAGCAAAGGTATTACATGTTGTGAGGACTACCACGAGTACGGACTGTTTTACCACACAGTGGAGCCGTAAAGTAGAGTTAGTGTAAACGTAAAGTAACATTTTAGTGATCAGTATCAACTTGGTTGTCGGTTTTTTTGAAGACACTCATGTCCTGTGCCAAAGTTATTGTTAGACAAAAATCAATGCTCTCGTATGTGTTTCTGTTCTTGAGAGCAAGCAAAGATTCTACTTGAGAAATATATACAAATAGGAATCCGACGGCGGGCGACCGCTAGCTTCAAGCTTCAACCAAACCAACAACGTACGACCCAAGTTAAAGGGATGGAGCGAGAAACGCAGCATGTGTTTATAGTTACTTTTATGCATATGCCTTCTCACAATAGAATTTTATAGGTCCCGCATTCTGAGTCTCGTTAAACCCGAGATTCTATTATTTCCCCTACCCGGAAAAATGTTCCTCCGTTCTCTCTTGCTCTGTCTGCCTGCCTGCCTCTCGCTCTAGCTCTCGCTCTCTCTCACTCTTACTCTCTCTGGCTATCGGACATGCACACTGGGAGAACAAGTGAGAGGGCTCATAGTGGAAATACCCGCATCATCAAATATACATACAGTTGAATGTCACGGCAGGACGAAATAGCAAATATAAGAACGGCGTGTGTACATTTTTTGGCAACCAGGATTTACGCTCTCACCACACACAACATTCTAGTTTTAAAACTCTTTTTAAGTCCTCCCAAAGTGTCATTATGTGATTCGCAACGAGAACACTTGCATCTTCGGATCCTCGGAGAGTCCACATCATCTCCTATTTACAACGGTACTTTTCAATAATGAGATTTTTTCATTTTTTAAACTCTTTGAGCAATTCACTCAACTCTGATTTTATCGTTCATCCTGTTTTTACTACTCTTTTAAAGTGCTCATTCCGTATTTATACATTTGATATCGATCCTTTCACTTTCTTACGTGGAAGGATCTTTTCCTCTTAATAAGTTTAAGTACTTTATCAAATTGAAAGTGAGGTATTTTTCATGTTTGTCCCTCGTTTGTCTAACAGAAGACATCAAGTACATCCAAGTCAAGGGGCCTCGGACCTTGGAGACCGGAGGTGGGACAGTATGTGGGGACAAATACTCATCCTGGGCTGTATCATAGTGAGGACACACCAATTTTGTCCACAATCTTGCACCTGCGATAATAGCTTGCTCACAGTGTTTTGTACAACGAATGTCAACAATCATGGTTACTTGAACGAAATTCCGACTATTTTGAATCCGCAAATTCAGACGCTGAACGTACAGGGAAATCAAATCAGTGAATTATCTCAATCACTCCAGTTCTACGCGCAACTTCGATCACTAGACCTAAGTTACAATAAGATAGTAGAGTTGGCGGATAGCTTCCGGTATCTTAAGTTGTTAGAGTACTTGAACATCTCCTTTAATCAAATCCAAAGTTTGAATGAGCTTTCGTTCCGAGGTCTGGACTCCCTGGTTAGTTTAGACTTAACGGGGAATTGGATCGAGTCCGTGGACTACCAAGTATTCCGAACTTTGACTCAGTTAACAGTTCTGGACTTGGGTCAGAACCGCTTGAAGTACATTGACTGGAATATTCTTCATGAACTTAGGAACTTACAACGGGTTTCGCTTAGCAATAATTATATAAAGATAATTAACAGAATGCTCCTGGGTAGTCATTACTGGACTTTAGATAGCGTCATAGATTTAAACTTAAATTTTAATCAGCTGTCTTCCTTAGAAGAGTATCATTTTGATACTTTTGTCAATGTGAGAAACTTGCAGCTTTGTTGTAATAGGATTGAGAAACTTAGTGAGAATACTTTTAGCAATAATTTTAAGCTTGTCAATATAAATTTAAGTCAAAATCAAATTGTTCAACTTCCTCCACATTTTTTGTCAAAACTGACGGAACTCAAATCGTTGGATCTAAGCTTCAACCACCTTGCTACCATCTCTGCTCATTACTTCCGTAGCTTATTTAAGTTGGAGTTTTTGGACTTGAGCTCAAATCCAATTAGCCAAATCATGAGTGATTCCTTATTAGATAATATAAACTTGGTTACTTTCAGAGGTGATAATTTACGTCAACTGGGCAACTTTTCAATTCAGTTACTACAGAATAAGCCCTTCCTGAGCTTGTTCTCTCTGAAATATTGTAACCTGAGTACCATCGATTTCCAGATGCACTATGAGTTTATTTCCATATTGGATCTGACTGGAAATCCTTGGAGCTGTAACTGTTCAATGCTCAAGATGTACCATTATGCTGTTGTTAATAGTTCTAACCAGTCGAAGTTATCTTCATTAGTTTGCTCATCACCTTCAAAGCTTCACGGGGTGCCCATAACTAGTTTAGAACTGAGCGATTTTGATGAGTGTCAGTCCACACATGACAGCTTCACGAACACTGTCTTCATTATTTCTGGAGTTTTAATCTTCCTTATTGTTCTAGTGATCTGTGTGAAAATTATTGTGGCAATGATTAAACTTCGGAGAGACGAGCAGCGAAACATGAGGAGCTTCAAAAGTCATCATCACCATCCAGCTCTACCCAGCCACCACAATCAAAGACATAATGAAGATTTATTTCTTAGACGAAATTCCTCCAACCTCAGCACTCAATATACCCATGTCTATGATAAACAAGTTCCTAGTGTTTTGGTGTAGTCAGTTGCTTAAGACCACTTAAGCTGCAAGGAATGGGATTAGAACCCCCAAGGTGCAAAAAGCCCATAATCATCCTTTTTATAAGCAGTGGGTTGACTATCATACAAATGATTAAAAACCCACTCATGGTTTATATAGACTTCATACACAATACATATACAGGACTGTAGGGTTTATTTTCTTATTATTTCCAAGCTCGAATGATGAGAAATTCCCTCAAAAAGAATCAAGACATTTTTTCTGCTAGGTTTTTTTCGATCGATTTTACTCCCTGCCACATGCTTTCCCTAAACGGCGTATATATCGTAGACACAGAGGAACCTTCTGATCCTTTAGGCATAGGCTGCATAACATGTTTAAGTGTGCCGAGAAAGCCCAAAGGAGTCGGAAAACGTGGAGAAAAATTACCATTCGTATATGTACATGCCGTCAAAAGATAAGTCTTTAAAAGCTCTTGCTTACAACTCCCACGTTAATATTCCAGAAGTTCATGAATTTTTAAATCAACCCAGGATCTTCTGTTGGGATAAAATCTTTATGGAATTAATGCAAATATCAGCAGTCAACCAGCAGGCATTTCCATATTACTTTCATTTGTATGATAAGTAACCCTTGTCTGTAGTCTGTAGCGCTAATACTCTACTTCCTGAGTAATATAACACTCAACCAGTGCTGAGGGTTTCAAATTAAGAAACAATTTCTTCTATGCTAATGTTTTACATCCTTTTATACATTCAGACAATCTAGTTTTAACTGCTGAAATTTGTTGCTGCACAATTGCATGTGACCTTCAAAATAGTCAATCGTACGAATCACAGATTCTGTTAGTTCTTTTTACTTACTTACGTACCTTGCAGAGTTTCCCTGTTGTACCAATTAATGCATATATATTACCTTATATTTAAACACTCCTCGTACATACCAATGACCATTATATTATATACAATGTAATGCTTGTTCCGTGTGATTGCAACTTATTTATTTAGTTATTCATGGTATAGCTGTATAGTTTGTACATTCTTTCAAGTCATAGGTTCTAGTAGTAGTTTTAATTTCATACATAGTTTTGATACTGTTATGTACGTAGTTACTTCTTCGTGAAGCGTTGTTTCCACGTTTCCAGGAGTAACTAAATTAGACAAATCTCCGCGAGGTTCTAGTTGTTGTAAAGTAGTTATATAATTATTTCAAAGAAGATGGAAAGTAGAGTATAATCAGATTGCAACTGTAATCGATATTATAGATCTAGTCAAGCTACCATGTGTGCGTATCTATATGTACTTGTGACGTTATGTATACCATGTAGCCTTTATGTAAAGAGCGTTAAAATGAAGTAATTAAGATGGATTGAATATATCTACATTATAGCGGGTATTTGTACTATATAAATCTAATTCATGGATATAATCCCGCTTATAGAACATTTTTGTACATGTAAGAATATAAATGCGATAGGAAAGTGCTCATGAGTAAACGGAAAGCAATAATTACATCAGCTGAACTAAAATACGGTGGTGGTTCAGGTACTCCAAAAAAGAAAAGACATACGCAATATGCAATAAAGGATATTATATATATATATCTAATATAAATATTCTATGCTATATTATATCGTATATAAATATTCTATAAAATACTCGTGTGAAACTACAAATATAAAAAAATTATTTATTGTATAAGTAAACTTAGACTCTCATTGCTCTCTGTATTTCAAGTGTCAAGTCAAAATTCTTCCCTGTCAAAAATCTATCTGTGGTCTTGTAAATATTCCACTTAGATAAATATACACATAGCCCCGTACACATACATCTAAAAATATCTGCAGGCGTTAGAAACTAGTCATCCACATATTTCAATCCTGGGAGGCTCGGTTTATCTATAAAAACTCCTATTTGTATATATTTGTACTAATATCCACAAAAAGAAAATAAATTTTCCTGAGCTATATATGTACATACCTACATATACAACAACAACAAATGTTTGAATTTTTTCGCATGTTTCTTTAGTCTAATCTCATGCTCCATTTTGCACTCATCTGCGAGAAAACTTTAAAACAAATGCCCGAAGAATGAATATAGAAATTCAAGAGAGAAACAAAAAAATGGGGTTAATGCAGCACGAGAGTAGTGCTTTATTACGTACAATTACTCATGCATGGTCTTCAATGACCCTAAAAAGCTAACGGACTATAGTGGAGCTCCAGGAGGACTTCATCCAGTAAAAGGAGAAGTCCAGGAAACGCCTCCATGAACTAATGAGATTTATGCGTATTTTTAAAACAAATAGGCGAAGTACACAATAAAAAGCATTTCTGTAAGCCACTGGACTTGGTCGATATTTCTTCGTGTTTTTGCAACAAACAGCGCTATAATAAATCATTCCGTATAAATTTACTACGAAAACCTAAACAATTATTTTTAGTTTGAAAAAAGCAACTGCGCCAATGGCTGTATACGCTGTAAACAAAGCTAAAAAAAATTGTACGTAAAAAAAGTAGCGGATGATCGTACATAAAAGCCTTCTTTCCTTCTTCCACGTAAATAACCGTAAAAGTAAGCGTCATAATTATTGTCAATTTCATCCATGATGCTGACTCTGACGCAAGACAACATATACTTGTAAATAAGTTGGAATGTTTGCTTGACAGGAATTATTGCCCTTTGTGGTTAGGGATCTGTAAGGAAAAAAGAGCTGAAACAAAAATTTCCAAGTAAGGTTACTACACAACCTCGTACATGAATTTTATTTCACAAAGCCACCTAAACTTCGGTACTGACAGAGACATGTTTTTCAATTGAAGTTATTGGCCTTACACATTTTGTGTATAGATATCAGTAAAAGTATATATAGGTATGGTGTATTGTTGAGTAAGTTTTCCACGGAATCCTCACACACGATGTGAACCTTCAACTATTGAGAAACGGTTTGTATATGGTAAATAAAATTACATGACATGTAATTGGAAAGTTTTGAAATTCTTGTCAACCAGCACTGCTATTTATAGCTCTCCTGCTAAATCACATTAGTTAATTCTCATGTAGATCATAAATTCGAAGGGGAAACGATACTGCTGGAGTTTCTACAGAAATCAGGATGATGAAGTAAAAGACGTCCTTAGTGTTTCAGAACCCTACTCAATATATAGTAGTAGGTTGTAGTACACAACTGTTATCGTACAAAATTGTATATATACAATATTATAGCAGGGATATATTCTATATACAGTTGAGCTTTAAAAAAGGTTACACACAGTTCAGCATATAAGGCAAAATTCGTTGAAACTTGATTTCCTTAGAGAGATAAGTAATTTAATGGACTCCCGTTGCTTTGCATACAAGTATCAGCTTTTTAGGAAAGGAGCCACTGTCAATTTGATTATAGAAATTGGACGGAGAGTTCGATTGCAGTCATTTCAGGGCAAGCAGTTTAACGTTGAATGAGCTACTTTAGCAACAAATTGCAAATAATACAAGAGGCACTGCGTTGAATTTTGTAAACAAAATCTAATTATTCCAACTGAAAGCAAGAATCGCACTACAATTCTGTACAAGACCCCCGTGGAAAAAGTAAAACAAGAATCTTTACTTGGAAGGAATGTATAGGAGAACACGATTAAAGGGTTATGAGAATATGGAAAAAATCAAAATATCGAGGAGACTTATATGCCAAAATACGAACACGTTAAGAGTTTGTGATATGGAAAAGAAATAAGAATCGTTGCTTCTAAAAAAATTATAGTACACGACAAGCAGCTATCCAAGAACAAAAATAATATTACATGGAAAAAATCATCGTAGTTACATGTAAAAACCTCAGAGCCTTGGTAATGTATAAACAAATCTAATCATACACCCAACAATAAAATCCATAAAATAAATGCGCACGGCAATGTGAGAATTGAAACAAAACGAATTAAACTATTAAGTACATCAAGGCATCAAGCATTGTACGTACATGCAATCGGACATGGGCTGTCCGAATTGCTCCAGAATAATAGCAAAAGTCAAGCGAACTGTCATATGTAATTATACAGGCAGACGCCAAGAATAAACGTATAATAAACCATGAAACCACATACTGCATATACTTATATATATGCTCCGAATCTCTGGAAATACAGATCTCCGACTTTAATAACTAAATACATGTATGTATGCAATGCTCCACGTCCGATGATTTACGTTTAATAATTCAATCTTTAGTTCCCCCGGAAATCATATACTATATACCATGATCATAATTTAACAATTTAACCATGTACTTCTTACCAATGTAATTACAACAACATTGCGCTTATAAAGCCATATGAGTCAAGCATGATGATTGTACATGTGTGAGAAACACCACAGTAATGAAACGTAAATATTCCCTTAAACGTTTAACTTTTTAGTTTTTACTATCTAAACTTTAACTATACACGAATTCCACCATTACCAACACAATGCATCTAAAAACCTTTGCGTGCAATCAATGAAATAAGTTGGGCTTCCATAATAATGAATGACTGTAATGTATATGAGGGAATCGTGGGACTTGTTCAGTTGTTTTGTCGGTCGGGAAATATAAATAAATGATTGTCTACATATATCCAGCTGCAGAATCTCATATATTTTACGTGGAACCTCGGATATCTAATGCATGTACAAGAACAAGTAAAAAAGTGTTCCTGAATTATAGTGAATACTGACGTGGATTGTAGTACCCGAACGAGAACTCACTTGGTATGTATGTACGTTTGTTCTGTATATAGCTACTTCACCCTTCTTGCACTTCGTCGGTCTCTGGGTTTGGGCCGTTCTGTTTTGCTTATTATTATACAGTGGAGCTCTTTTTGCTTGCAGGAGCTCTGCCCACCGCCTCTAATATATTGCCGCAGTTGGTACGTTGGTAGTCCTGTTGTCGTTTCTGAGACGATTTAGTAACAAAAAGTAGGACTTGTGGGCAAGCTGCAGTTCTATGAGCATTGACAACTAATATATATAGAACAAATAACATTGCAGCAATAACAATAATTTGAAATAATTATTTTATTGGGAAATATTTACAACTATTTGTACTCATCATCGTCAGTAAACAATCTCCGGTGTTTGTACACAAATAAGCAGAGTAATAATAATAACTTTGTGGAGATTCCAGAACACAAATCCCCTGCTGTGTTGGGCAATTGTGCCATTCCATTCCAAAAGTTGTTATTGCAAAACAAGCTAAATTGTTAATCTATAAGGAAGGTGTTGACACACACAATAGTTGCATTGTAGAGAGAGAGGAGAAATCATGTCGTATCCATCTGCGCCAGGTTATCCACCCGGAGGACCAGGGTACCCTCCTCCCGGAGGACCCGGATATCCTCCGCCAGGAGGACCCGGATATGCCCAACCCGGAGGCGGCTATCCCCCCGGACCTTACCCGCCGGGTCCAGGATTTGCTACTGGCGGTCCTGGTTATCCTCCTGGTCCAGGTATTTTTCACTCAATTACAAATTCATGAGGCCACTGACAATGAGTTTGATGTTTTTTTTCTTTTTAATTCTCATTTATGCATATATTGTTAAATAGTATATTGTAGATTTGGGTTCAGTTTTGAACTTTGCTTTACGTTTATTTCATCATTTTTCAATATTTTGTTTCCTTTCTTCTTCTTGTTCTGTTTCGTTATTATTGTTTTTTGTATTATTTCCCTTATATGCTTTATCTTTAATTCGTTTCGTCAGATGGGTTGGAAAGCAAAAAAACAACAACAACACTCAAAACACAAAAAACTGAACACGTGCAATGCATGACGAAATCGTAATAATGATATTTGATAATACGAGACTGTACAGAAATAGAAAATAATAATTTCCAAAAGTATTTTGATGACCGTGTGAATCTGTTTTTATAGTTGGAACCGCGGCGATTGTAGTCCGGAAAAATGATGTGATGACATTAAATTAAATTTAAGTACATTAATAAATATGTACTCGCGCGGTTGGTCATCAATGTTCTCTGAATTTATTGGGTTAGCCGACTTTTATGGATGACAGTTACACGATTACGTAGTAATGATAATTGTGAGAATGGGACGTCGATAATTTATAATTGGATCAATTGGATGTGATTAAATGGTTTATTTGTATTAGGACAAGTTTGTGTATCTTTGGATGATTTTATTTAGCTCCAGTATATACACTTAATAATTTAATTTTGTATGTCATTATGTATCTCTATAGCTGTTTGTTTGTGTAGAGTAATAGGATGTAATATAAAATGTAATGATGGCAGTAATTTTAATCGATTGAGTAAGTACAATTAAAAAGGACTATGTGGTATCAAAATTGTAATTATGTCAGAAGTGTAAATGTGGATGCCATTTATCCTATAGTAGCTCGAAGGTTTAACTGGAGCTTGTAGAGTATTTACCCCTTCATGACTATCAAATACCTCTAAATGTGTGAATAAGATCTAATAGGATGGGGATGAGGAAATTGGGTGACACGTAATATATTTGATGTGATGACATCAATTATGCCGACTTGGAGGGTAAATGTGACAGTAAATACATTTGGGAATTTACGACATCCTCATGTTAGCATTAGTAATTATTTCTAATCTCTGTTGGCCATACCGGTGCCTTATATATGCTGTCTTGGAACGATTTTGTTAAAATTGTTTGTTACGTTTCAGGCAGGATGCCCACATAAACAGCCCATACATTTATGATATATAGGAGGCTCCGAAATTCAAGTACCTAACAATATTTTGGAAATCCTGTAACAAATGTTCGATGATGAGTTTATAGTACTTTAGTAAATATAAACAATTGCAGATTTCTGTTTGACCAGTAAAACTTTCTGAATTCCTATTGACAGCACTTGTTTTTTTAACTTAGGGGAGATTTTCGATGCTTTATGTGTCCCTACTTTATCTACCAGGAAGCTTTGACGAAAGAGATTACGAACCCATTTCCCATTCTGCTGATGATAAGGATGAGTAGAGATGTTCCAATGTATTTATTGTCTGTTGTTCCATAAATATATTGAGCACAATGTCTCGGTATATCAGTATCATTATTATGGTGGGGAGAGATAACTATATTAGGATAATTATTATTGACTCTTGAAACTACATCACTCTGTTCGAGTATTTCTGGATTGGTCGGCAAGATGACCGTTATGACTAATTAATGATTGACATTGTCAGTGGCGTTTGACTCGTTGGTTCAGAATTAGGGTGTATTGCATTGAAGTTGTTACCGCTTGTTGACTCACTGAGTTGATTAGGTTCAAATTAAAAGTAAAACTAGAAGCTCATCAGGATAATTCATCATTCTTTAATAATTTGTTCTGCTGTGTATAGGGTATTCTCCTTTTTCCGGACCAATGCAGCCTCAAGACGATCCTAATTCGGGGTAAGCATTTCTTGTGTCAACGCTTTCAACTTTGGGAAAAAATAGCGTAACTAAAATATAGTGTAACTAAATGGTTCTAAAATATAAAATTTTTTTAATTCCAGGTACGCCTACCCTCCGATACCAGTTCCAAGTAAGTTCTAAAGCCAGAATGTAAATGAGATTTCGACATGAATTTTCAATGTGGTCAATTTAATTTAATCAAGCTTTTTGTTACAGTTGGTAACAACCCGATTGTGACTCAGCCACAACATGGACAAGGCCATCATCCCGGTATGTTATTGCAGTTGCTGAACGTTTCTAGAAGGAGTTGTAAATCTGATATATCAGTTATCAGTGTTATGAGTTTTCTGTCTTCTCAAATCTGATTACTTTGCTTTCTATGCTTGCTAATGTTGAAAATATTTGAAAGTCCGGAATTATTGCAATGAGCAGGTTATCAGTATCAGTATGCACCACCCGATTACTCCCAACCGGTGGTGGGGTACTATCCCTCCGGTGGTCCGCAAGGACTGCCACCGATTCAGTTTCAACCTCAAGGTGTTGTCCAGATTTCTTCTTTGTCGTGTGTTTAACTCTGTAATAAAAATTACCTCCCGGTAGATACTTCCCCCTCACGTCATCTTTCTGCACGCTCTTACTACTAACTTAAAACGAGTTAGAATAGTGATATACCTATGTTTAATTTTTCACCAATGATGTCATTATTGATTCAAATTTTTAGGATATGACGCCCCACCTCATTCTGTTCCTATTAACGTTCCTCCAGGTAAGCAAAAAGTTTTGTAAAACCTAGAAAGTCACCGTTCATACCTTGCTCCTAAAATTATTGACTAATTAATGATTAATTTATTTTCTGTGCAGGGTTGGAATACCTGACAACCGTAGATCAGCTGTTTGTGAAGCAAAAAGTGGAAATGTTGGAAGCCATCATGGGCTGCGAAACGAAGAACAAATACAAAATTAAGAATAGCAGAGGTGAAGTTATTTACACTGCCAAAGAAGACACCGATTGTTGCACAAGGAATTGCTGCGGTCCGTTGAGACCATTTGATCTGATAATCCGAGACGGACAAGAACGTGAAGTCATTCACCTCTCTCGTCCATTTGCTTGCAACTCCTGCCTCTGTCCATGTTTAATGCAGGTAAAAAGGAAATATGCATTATAAATCAAATAAAATATTCGGTAGCAGTTAGAATAAAGTGAAATGGGTTCCAAGTCGTATTTACATGTTTTTATTTGTGCCCCTCCAACTAGTCCATCGATGTGTTTGCCCCACCTGGTCAGCTGGTGGGTCGTGTTGTCCAGGACTGGAGCATTTGCACTCCTCAATTTCGAATTCAAGATGCCAGTGGTGAAACTGTACTTCGAATTGAAGGTCCTGTATGCACTTTCTCGCTATGTGGATCAGTAGAGTTCCAGGTAATATAATGAGTGTAATGGAATATACCTATTATTACAGTTCAGCATTATTGGTTATTGTAAATTACCCGAGTTAGATATGGAAACCAATAGTCTAGTATTTTGAGAATTAATACAAATAATACATAACAATTTATTTATTTATTACGTAGATTTTGTCCAAAGACGGAGGCAGTCAAGTTGGAAAAATTTCGAAACAATGGAGCGGCCTTCTACGCGAAGCCTTTACAGATGCGGACAATTTCGGAGTGAATTTTCCAATTGACTTGGACGTTCGTATGAAAGCCGTCATGTTGGGTGCTCTTTTCCTGATTGTGAGTTTTTGTTCAAAATTTCAATTTAGAACTGGAATAGTTAATTGATTTTTAATTTTTTAAACGTATTCTCATTTAAAAAATTAAAATCAGGATACGTAACAATACCAAATTCGATTCGTTAATGTTTTAATTTTTTTTGTAGGACTTCATGTTCTTCGAGAAGCAGAACAACCAAGAAAACGACGGCATTGGAATGTTTTGAGCTAGAAAATTTTAAATTGCTTCCCAAGGGATTTAGTTTGTGAACAAAAGTTGCTGTTCGCTTGTGCTCCAAATGTGACATAAATCAATTATTTATTTACCAGCCATGGTGCTGTACGAACCTGTATGAAGGTGATAAAAATGCCTTGGTGCCGTTTCTATTTTGGAATGAAATTATTTCTGAGCTCTTTTATGCCAATATTGAACCGCTGAAAAACACTACTTAAATTTGCTTCGTAGTAATTTGATACTAGTTAAGTATACAACCTCTCTAAAATCCGTATATTTTCTATATTTCAATGCTTATTGTATATATATCATCTTATATTTTATGTGTACTTTCAGACATTTTGCAATAAATCAATGAATATTTAAATTGCTTGCCCACAAATAATGTGTACATTCTATATTGAAAAATTGTTTCTTTATTAACACGGTTACAATTCAACCCCCACAAACTACTAGACATATTGGCAGTGATAAACATTTTTATAGCATTGACACATACAGGAATCATTGTTTATAGATTTCTACATCAACTTAAGCGTTCCGGCGATCAAAAATACTAACAACGAAAAAGCGGTTATTACAATAACAGTATACAGCGATTGGAACTAAAACTCTTGGAATAAATTCTTGAAACTCTGGGTGTCAAGTTTGAAAAGTTGTTTTTATTACAAATCTAAAACATTTAAAGTTAATATATTATGTGCAGGATAAAATTTACACACGATTCTCTTTTAAAATTTGACTTAGAACGAATACACTACTACACAAAACAAGGACGTACATTAATTTTTTAAAGTAGGTAGCCAGTCTGAGTAAAATATGGTTGGTGGATATAAAAAATTTGACGAACAACTTTTGTCCAGCTTTCAACTATTACTGTAAAATATTCTTAGCACCACGAAATAAAATAATAAAAGTACTTACATAGTCATTGCAATATATAGTCATAATATTAAAAGATACTAAAATCAGAGAGTCGACTACGAACTCTTCATGCAAACTTGACACCTAGAAATTCTTGTGCGAAGATTACCGCTCTTTAATGTTTCACTTCTCGGTCTTTCAAACTGCTCTTGACTTTCGATAGTGGCTAACCAGAATGAGTACTTGTTAGCATAATAATGACACGTGCCACGGGCGCCGTTACATTCGATGAAAGGCGTGGCACGGAAGTTTTCTAAACAAGATCCAGGACTTGCCAGTGACTGACCACCACCTTCTGCACCAGCGGCAGTGTACTGCGAATATACAAACAGACGATTTCATTACCAGGGCAAATTTGCACACATCATTTCAATACAATCTTGCATCCCAATTATCCACTATCTCACTATCTATGCACTAAATCCGGGATTACCTACTGCATTTATTTGTTATATGACTCACCATGACAAAGCTGTATCCGAACCAAAGAGTAGACCAACCGGCGGGGCAATCAGGAATATTAAGCGTTTGACTATGTACAGCGATGACATTTGTGGGGGCTTCACAAACTGAACATCTTGAAATGTGCTGCCTGATAGCATCTTCCTGCACTGGCATCATAGGAATGTGTCCTCCAGTCGTGGACAACCAGTAGGACTTATCGTTTCGACTGGCATAGTTGCATACATCATTGATGTCACAGAACAAGAAAGGCATAGTACTAAAACGGCGAATACATGAGCCAGCAAAGCCCAAATCTTGATGATGAGATTTCTCATTACCCTCAATATACAATAAACTGTATCCATCCCACAGTTTTTGGAGACCAGTAGGACAATTTGGCACTGCAGTAGACTGACTGTGTGTTACCACCAAAATACCAGACATATCGTCTTGTGCTTGAGCGCAAGACTGACCTTGTTGACCCTTCAATCCAGGCAAGCCAGGAGGACCCTGTAATATTCGAAGATAGATTCTTTATTCCGTTCATTAACAATAGCTACCAAAATCTAAGTATTCAAACACAAATGAAACATTTAAGTTCAACAGGCATAACTTAAGAGATGAGATGTACACCCAGCAAAAATATTTTACCGGCTGCTTCCAAAACACATTCCTGATACGAATATAAGCATACTTACACTGTCACCTATTCGACCCTCAAAACCTTGATCTCCTTTAAGTCCTGCTGGTCCGGAAAGACCTGGCATTCCGATTCCTCCATCGCGTCCTGGTTCTCCTTTGGTTCCTGGTTGTCCAGGGAAACCATCCATTCCTTGTAATCCTGGTTTTCCATCCAGACCAGGTACACCTGGAGGTCCTTGGTCCCCTTTGGGACCACTTACTCCAGGAAGTCCATCCAAACCACGGTCACCTTTATCACCTTTACGACCAGCCAAACCAACTGAACCAGGTTGACCATCCATTCCACGATCTCCCTTCATTCCCGGTACTCCAGGGGAACCGGATAGACCATCCAATCCTCGATCTCCCTTCATGCCCGGCAAGCCAGGGGAACCGGCTTCACCCGGTGAACCTCTATCTCCCTTCAAGGATGCCAGTCCTGGTGCTCCGGGTAACCCACGATCTCCCTTTTCTCCTGATATTCCACTCGTTCCATCGAAACCCGGAGGTCCGGGTCGCCCATCAGCTCCATTTAGCCCTATAAAACAAATTTAAAAGAATACAATAAAATATGGTGTAAACAACCTATGAAATTAATTATATTCCTTAGTATATACATGCGATTAGTATAAAAGATGCGATTAGTATAAAAGATGCGATTGTAGCATTATACCTCTTAGACCAGGTGGTCCTCGTTCTCCCTTTTGACCTGGTGGTCCAATTGGTCCTAGATCTCCTTTAGCTCCGGGAGAACCTGGCAATCCGGGAAGCCCAGCATCACCTGTTGAAAAGTAAATGCAGTTGTAACCAAATAAACACGGGCATGACAAAATACTTTACTATTAACTACAATTAAGTGCTTGTTTTCAATATTTACCCTTAATTCCAGGTCGGCCATTTAATCCATTTTCTCCAGGCGGTCCGGGAGGTCCGGGAAGACCCTTCTTTCCTTCGACAAGGTTGGAAGCTCCTGGAATACCAGCAGGCCCGGTTTGTCCTGAAATCCAAATTAGAATGCACGTAGTGCATCAGCTTAGGCTTTATCATTTCGAAGTTAATTTACTCTACAATTACCTTAATTGACAATATGACAGTTAAATATGCACTAGACTGTCTACCTTTTTCTCCTGGAGATCCCGGTCGTCCTTCAAGTCCAGACAATCCTGGTACACCTTGATCTCCCTTCTCTCCAAACGTTCCAGGAAGTCCTCTTAATCCAGCGTCTCCCTTCTCTCCAGCCAATCCAGGAAGCCCTGGAGTTCCGTTTTCGGCAAAAGTGGGTGGCCCTTGTTCACCCTTAGTTCCTTTTTCACCTGGGAATCCCGGTAATCCCGGTGGTCCCTAAACAAATAAAAAAAATAATTGTATTTTAAGAAGTACCTAATAGTAAATAATATTAATAATAATATTGAGAAACATATCAAACAACTGAGTCTACACAAATTTAAACTTACCCCAAGACCTTTGTCACCTCTGGCACCATCGAATCCACTCTGACCCGTGTTACCTTTCGGTCCAGCTGGTCCACGTAAGCCTTCCAAACCCGGTAAACCTCGATCACCCTTTTCTCCTGGCATACCATCGATACAAGGTGCTCCAGGTATTCCAGGAATACCCTCAGGTCCCTACAAAAACAATCACAGAAATAATTAGATATTTATGTTATGATGTATTCTGTCTTTGTTGAAATCACAAGTTCGTAGTTTCTTTGTTTTGTGATCATTATTATCCACTAAATTTAAATTACCCGATCTCCTTTCACTCCTGGGAACCCTGGAAGTCCTTCTGTTCCTTTCATTCCTTGCAATCCATTCAAACCTGGAGCTCCCTGTAGTCCTCGTTCTCCCTTCTGTCCGATAAATCCAGGTGGACCAAATCCCGGTAAACCTTGGTCTCCTTTGTCGCCGGGTGTTCCGTCAAGACCTGGTGTACCTGGAGGTCCTCTCAACCCTTCAATTCCAGGAACTCCCTTGGAACCCTTTTCCGAAGCCCGACCTGGCTCTCCTTTCACACCCTGTCAAGGAAAGTGGGTTAAAACCGAAAATATTTGAATGGTTAATATTTTTCGCACTAGCTAATATTGAATGTAAAAAAGATTTTAAACATACAGGCAAACCGTCAGGACCGCGATCTCCTTTTATTCCAGTTAATCCTGGAGGTCCGTTGAGCCCGGGGAATCCTGTTTGTCCGCGATCACCCTTCTCTCCTGCAAGTCCGCCAATTCCAGCGTCACCCTTCTCTCCAATAAAACCAGGTGGACCTTCCATGCCTCTGTCTCCTTTTTCTCCAGGAGGACCTGGCACGCCGTCCATTCCAGGTAATCCAGCAGTGCCGGGTAGACCTCTGGGTCCAACAAATCCTTTAGAGCCATCAAGTCCGGAGAGTCCAGGTTCTCCCTTAAGTCCTAAAATTCAACGTCGATGTTGACCAAAATTAATTTTAAAAACAATAAGTTTGAAATAAGATGACAACGTAGAATTTTGGTTAACAAAATACGTTCGAGAGAATTTAATAACCTGGGAAGCCGGGAAGTCCTGCAGCACCTGGTTCACCGGGAAGACCAGATTCTCCTTTAGGGCCATCAAATCCAGGAGGCCCTGAAGGGCCCTTAAGTCCTGGTGTTCCAGGTGGACCTGGTGGACCAGAGTCACCCTTGGGACCATTTAATCCGATTAATCCGACTTCACCTCTGTCACCCTTGTCACCAGGGAATCCAGGAGGGCCTAGTTAATAATAAAAAAAAAATTAGTCGTACATAATGAGGCGCCCAATGAAGAATAAAAATCTAAATAACATACATTTGTCTCTTTAAAATGTATGCAAAATGGATAATATGAGATTAAATTAATTAACAGCTGTAAAATTCGCATGTAAATAAAAACAATAATTACCTTGCAAGCCCGGTTGTCCAGGTTTGCCAGGCATTCCAATCAAACCCGTCTCTCCTTTGTCTCCTTTGGGACCCAAGGGTCCTGGGGGTCCGATTCCGGGAATACCTGCCTCTCCTTTCAAGCCTTGCAAACCGGGTCTACCAGGAACTCCTAAACATAGATAAAACGTTTGAATTAGCGACGCCGACTTTGGCTCACTCTAGCGGTTGTTTAATGGAAATGCCAGCGAGGAGCAAAAATTAGCTCACCAGGTCTGCCGGCTTCTCCAGCATCACCAGGGAATCCAAGTTGACCAGATTCACCCTTGTCTCCTCGGGGACCTGTGATCAAAAAATTGGATAAAATTATTCAGTTTATGAGTGTTATTACATACATCTACTAATTTGCTTTACGAATTTATCAGGTCGATTTGTTTTGCATGACTTTACCTGGAAGACCTCGTGGACCAGTAGGTCCAGGGAAACCGGTGTCACCCTTTTCACCTTGAAGTCCCTAAGAAGTAGATATAGATTGAGATTTTCAAGAAATTAATTACAAAACTTTGTAGGTGTTTTGCGATGATGAATAATTTATTACCTCTAGACCAGGTTGTCCGATATTTCCTTTAGGTCCGGGTTCTCCCTTGTTTCCAGGTGGTCCAGCTACTCCTTGATCTCCTTTCGGTCCTTTAATTAAGTTTTGAGGAGGACTGGGACATGATGCTGCTAAACCTTTTGGTCCTGGGAAACCAAGCTCTCCCTTAGGTCCTGGGGCTCCATCTCGACCAGGAGGTCCTCGCTCTCCTTTCAAACTGTCTCCCTTCGGACCGTTCACTCCCGGCTGACCTGGCCTGCCGGCAATTCCGTCTAATCCTGGGAGACCCTGATCTCCCTACAAAATATCATGAGTCATTTTAAAAAAAATCCAATATCAAAGGCACCCAACGACTAAATTCATACTTATCAAATTCATACAAAACTTTTTCGTTGCCTTACCTTGATACCCTTTTCGCCGCTAAATCCAATATTACCAGGGGTACCCTTTTCACCAGACGGTCCAGGAGCACCGGGATAACCAGGTGGTCCATCTTCACCACGGTTACCCTTAGGTCCAGGTTGACCCTGGATTATCGGTGCTACAGCAGAATTTCCTTTGTCTCCCCTAGGACCCACAGGTCCCATTTCTCCAGGTGTACCATCTTTGCCAGGAAGTCCAGATAATCCAGGTAAACCATCCTCACCTCGTTCTCCAATGTAACCGCGCTCACCTGGCGGTCCTGGCTTACCGGACAATCCTGGAGGGCCACTGACGCCAATGTCTCCCTTTGCTCCCGGCTCTCCAGGTCTACAATCATTACATGCTCCACCGTGTTCACCTTTTTGACCTTCTACTCCAGGAACACCTGGACGACCAGGCAAACCATCTCTACCAGAATCTCCCTTCGGTCCCTGGGGACCTCTTGGTCCAGGTGTTCCTTGCTCAGTATCTCCTGGTGCTCCTCTGTCTCCCTTGAAACCTCGTTCTCCTTTTTGACCGGGTAATCCATCTCGGCCTGGTGGTCCGTCCATACCGTTCGGTCCCTAATTTACAAAATTATTTTATTGTATGATATGATTGGAATTATTAACTATTAATATTATTATCCTATATTACATTTTTTTCAATTTTGTTAATAATCAGCACGTTTCATATATTATAATATTATACACAAATACATAAAGCATACATAATATGGGAAACTCTGTTACTCATTGAAAATCATATACTTACAATGATCGACAATCCCTTCTCTCCAGGGCTACCAGGCATTCCTGGGCGTCCAGGTAAACCTGGAATCCCAATAGATCCTCTTTCGCCATTCAGCCCAGGAAGTCCGCCCTCACCCTTGTCTCCCTTAACTCCGGGCAGTCCTTCAGGTCCGTCTCTTCCAGGTAGCCCCCTACCTCCTACAAGACCGATGGGACCTGGAGGACCTGGAATTCCCGGAGACCCATCTTCACCTTTAGGTCCTTGTAAACCAGGGTAACCTTGCGGTCCAACCGGACCAGTAGGCCCGGGTCGTCCTTTACTACACTGTTTTTGGATACACGAGATTTATTAATTTACTTCCACCTCGTTATAGCTTTGTTATAAAAAGTTTCTGTAGATTATAAATATTTTGAATATATTTGAATATGCTCATAAAATAAATCCAACAAATAATCTGAGAACACTAATATTATATTGTACTTACAATATTATTGATATAATTAATTATTACTAAAACATAAGAAAATAAGATGATGGTATAAAGCTTACACCCGGCGGTCCCGGCTGACCCGGCAATCCTTGCAATCCTTTCTCTCCATCAAAACCAGATTCACCCTTTTGCCCTTTCAGCCCCGACAACCCCGGAAGTCCTGAATCTCCACGATCGCCCTTCATTCCCGGAAGTCCTTCTGGCCCTTGATATCCATCTCGTCCCTACAGAGAAAATGCCATTCGCATGTATTTACATAGTACTATACTAATTCATTCATGCCGCAAATCTCGCTTTCACTTAAATAAATAAATTAACACTCAAGTGCAAGATTTTCATCACAAACTTCAAGCACTGTTTGACTTTCTGGTTGTATGCTGGAGTGCACAATTTCAGTAGTAAAAAAATCTGTACTGGGTAATATACACGGTATACATTTTTTTCAGCGTTTGAGATAAAAATATTTCCAAGTTACAAAAAATCTACATGCATAGGTGGAAAGTCTCACATACTAGCTGAGCTAAATCTAAAGTTCTCCACAGGGAAAAAAGTTGATTTTTATCGTTTGAGACTATCGGTGTTTTACAATGCAAGGCTTGACATCCTTGAAATCAGTTCTTTTTTAATCTCATCGTTTGTACATGCATCAGATGATTTTTTTGCAAACGGTCCTCACTATACGGAAGCATTAAATGAATGATCTCTTGAAACGATGCTGTCGTGAGAAGTAATTTAGTATAGGCAAAATGTACATAAAAATATCCTCCTGAAGCATATTTCAATGTCAATTGGTTCAATGCTGACTGCAATGATGCGTCTCGTCAGGAGATAAAGTATGAAATTAATTGAATATCATAGATAAAATAATTGTAAATACTGCAATTTCTAAAAACGTATTTAGGGAAGTTTAAAACGTTTTTGCGTGTAATTAAAACGCATTTAATTACATGTACCATGCTAGCAGCAAAATATACCTGCTATACTGCTATGTAAACAAAATTTTTGCTGACACTGCTAATAATTTAACGCAATAAATAAGTAATATAATTTAATACCTTAAAAATTAATTATTAATAAATAATATATTGTAGCTTAACGCACTAATTAATAAAGGTAATTTGAACTTACTCGTGCTCCAGCAGGTCCTGGTAATCCTTTTTCACCCTTAATTCCTAAACCACCAGCGGGGCCAGGAATACCCGGGGAACCCGGTGTTCCTGGTGATCCTGAGCTGCCAGTATCACCACGATCTCCTTTCATACCCGGCTCTCCTCTAGGTCCGATGATTGTCGTCATATTAGATTCTACATATGAAATATTATTTCCAGGTGGTCCTGGTGGTCCTCTTGCTCCCTTCTCTCCCATGTCTCCCTTGCTTCCAACGAATGCCAATCCCATTTCACCCTTTTGACCCTTTACTCCAGGAAATCCTGGGCCTCCCTGTAGCACAAATTGGTGAAGCATTGATGTGAATGCAATTTTTATAGGTGTGACTATAACATAACATTTTTAGGGGTAACAAAAGATATTTTTACCGGCAAACCAGGCTCTCCAAAGTTTCCCTTTGTCCCGTCCGTGCCGCGGAGACCTGGTGGACCATGAGGTCCTTCGCGTCCGTCCAAACCCGGTTCTCCCTTTTGGCCTTTGCCTCCAGGTCTTGCAAAAGCAGGTTCTCCCTTAAGTCCCTTGTCTCCAGGCGTTCCAGGATATCCTCGCGGGCCTGGTGGACCAGGTAAACCAGATTGTCCAGGGGTCCCCTTTATATTTAACATTTATGTTTTTTGAAAGCTGAATTATTGAAGCATTGCTCATTGAAATTTCTAGCTTTGACATTCAAAGTCATATTTATAATGTTCTATAACAAAAGCAAATAATTTTAAAAGGTACCCACATCGGTACCATTACATCCGTCAGCTCCAGGAAGGCCGGAGGGTCCTTGGATACCTTGCAGTCCTGGGATTCCGGGGATGCCGGGGAATCCAGGCACACCCATTTTTCCCTGTAATTATGAGTTGAAAGCGGTCATATGTATTCAGGTAATATATATAATACTATTTACGTAGAAAGCAATACAAAATTATTAAAAACCATAATTATTAACTTAAATTATACATGAAAAGTATTTAATTCATTTTAATTCGCAAAGATTCAGATTGTTAGAAAAATAGTTTAGAGGAAATAAAGTTTTAAAATAGTTTTTAAACGACGAATGTACTTACTCTGTCTCCTTTCATTCCTCTTGGTCCTTGAAGTCCGCCCTCTCCTCTATCACCTTTTGAGCCTGGAAGACCCTCCATCCCAACAAAACCTTGCTGCCCCTTCGGTCCTTGTGGTCCGTTCAAGCCAGGACTTCCCTATTTGTTAATTTTTTTTTTATTTTAATAATAATTTATTTTTATTATTTTAATAGGCATCTTTTGGTGAACAAGCTATTGGAAATGCAGATAATTAGAACTTCCTGCTCTGTGATACTTTTTTACTATATATTTTACTATACATAGATATATACATATACACTATATATATTTTACTATACTTTTTATAAGGATTTTCAGAAGTTAGGGCAGGACTTGATGTATAAACAAAAACAATGAATTTGGGACTTTTACAATAATATGTACATTATAGTACATCATATTTGTATAGCCATGTTAAAACAAATAAAATGAAGTTTTAGATCAAATGTTTCAGAGGAAGAAAATAAATTGCAGTGTATGCTAAAAATAGAGCATCAAAAGTATGAAAAGATAAATTGATAAAGAAGCTCAAATAACCCGAGATCCTTTCTCCGCTATGCATCTTGGCGTGCAACATCCTGAGCATCTCGTCACATTTAAGTCTGAAGACTGAGGTCTGAATGGGTCCGATTCTCCCCTGTCCGGATTGTATCCGTATGGATCTCTAGAATCTCTATTACCACCTTGATAATATCGCTGGTCAGTGCGTCTTCCGCCACCCGCCCACAAACCCCCCTCTTCTTCCTCAGGAGTTTGCTATGGGAGATAAGTAGATAGTTACATAAATACATACATACAAGGTTCACTCATGAAGCGTATGCCTTTTAGCATAATATTTTCCAACGCATGAAGGCAATTTTATCTCCGTGGATGCTGGGTTGATGTGAGAATATGGGTCTTATTGTCGTCACAAAGTCATATTGAAGCATTATCTCATCTTGTGAAAATTTCGCTAAAGCAGATGATGATAGGCGAGTGACATAGGAGCAAAGTTCAAAAGGGTCAAGTGTGTGTTTTGTGCGATAGCATTTCCCAAATCAACACTACTAACTTATTAATAAATATTACAGGGGGCACATGGACAACCATAATACAAATCTGTAATCTGTTAGTGTACTCAATCATTCATGTAATGTATTATTTTTGCCATGGATAAAAATATTTCGTATTTACTGAATTTTAACCTTGGCAACAGTCTTTCATGTGACCAAAAGTAACAAAATAACATGGCTCAGAGGCCAGCTGAAGATCCTGGAAGACGGAAGTATGGTGCTTTTTACGTAACTTAATTATGTTATGTTGCTATATCTTATATAAACTATAAATTCCATCGCGATCCTGACACGTGTATAGTAACAATGCAGTTTCAGTTATCTGTTAACAGGCCCTTTGAACATTCTAGCGAATGTTCAAAGCCACTGCCACCCAGATTAATCAGTTGTGTATATCATTAGGCTTAAATTTCAGGAAACCAAGAAAGTTTTTTTTCTAAGATAGCAAAAAAACCGAGCTGTTATGATATAAGTAATTGCTCTGCCAAAATTTCTTCCACACCAGCTCCGCTAGCTCCTATTCAGCAAGAATAATTATATAAGCAGCTCAAATTGAGGATCTCAATGTACACCCTTGTTATCCCCCATCACGGCCTACTCCACAGGTATATAGTTACATACTTTTAGGCAAATTTGCCAAACTTTTTAATGGAAACTGTCAGTTTTGAATGGGACACAATGGAAGTCCGTGCTGTAGTTGTGTTCCGTATCTTCATCAAAAGCACAGTAAAATTGCCAAGTTACATACATCTTCATTTTATGCAATTGGTTGTTCCTCTGCATCTCCGGAACGTCAGGTCGGCGGTACATATTACCGGGCTCTGCTTCCTTGATGTACATACCTCAGCAGACAAAAATAATCTCCGGGCAATGTACAAGTGTGTGAAGTTTTGCAGGAAACACGAACTGACAGTTGTTCATGGATATTATGAGAACCCAAAAGAAAATAATTTTGAATTTGGAGTCAGTCAGTGTAGTATAAAACGGTAAGTGCACCGAGTGTCATTACTCCTTTTGAGTTCGAACGGCTTTGATGTATCTATTCGGAGAAATTTGGGATTAGGAAAACATTTAAGCATTATTTCACGTTTCTAGTATTTGATTTCTTGCATCACAGGCGCTCAAGGCTCTTCCTTCATAAATCAAAGTTGCATTAGGATCTCTCAAGTGTTGAAAAGAGCGGATATGATAATTGAGGAGATTTGAGGCTGAAGCAAAATTGACATACTTTCTGGAGAGAAATTGGAAGAAAATCATTGCAAGAATGACACATGTTTGTAACAGTGGAAATGCGATGGTCAATGAGATGGTCACATCACATCTCACCAAGGCGTATACTTTAATGACATCCATCATCAATGACAATACACACCACCACACAGTCAGAAAAGGCAAATAAACTATATGAAGTTTGAAAAGTTCAAACTGGTGTATGTATAGGAATTCTTTGGAAAAAGACGACGACAGGAAAAAGCGTTTCCTTCAACTGATAAATACACTCTGGACGGCATAGTCCGCACGCAATTGTAGCTCACATAACATAGAGTGCTATACACACAAGAAAATAATTACATATCATAATTTTTATCCATATAAAGTCTTCATTGAACGATAAAATGAGGACGCGTGAATAACATTGTATTTTGATTTTTTTGCAACTCTTCTTTTGCTATTTAGCTAATAAGCTGTGAGAGTGAGCAAATCCTAAAAGGTTTACAGTTTCAAGCCGCTCTGCTTGCTAATAATAAGTAATTATCTGATGAAAAACTTCGTCTTGTTCAGTCTTCACTCAAGCCTGGCATATGAAACCTACAGGAAATCTGTAGAATCACCATTTATACACAGTCACCCACCCTCATCATTCATTACTCTACGGAGAGTAAATAAGTAAAAGTATGTAACTCACATTAAGTAAAAGTACCTAAGTACCTTCGCTTGAACTATACAAGTAAAGAACGTGTCTGTAAGAAGATCCATGTGCCTAGCTTTAACAGTACTGCAAGTACATATTGTGCTTTAAGTTAATGTTAGTATGTACCTTCCCTTAAAGCATGTACCTTTAACTAAAACTATTTAGGTAAAGGTATGCAGCTCCCATGGATGTGTTAAGCGGGCGGGAAATAGTTTACGTAAGAGCTTGAGTCAGAGTTTAAAGGGTGTATAGTATAGACAATGTTATGTTCTAAAATAGAGCTTTTGTAGGTATTAAATCACTCGGAGTACATGCAGTCAAGGGTTCCGCATCTCGTTTCTCCCTTAAACAACAAACTCATTTGTAGTGGGGATGCTCTAATATGTGAATAACTTTTACAATAAGTCCATTGAGAAATTTTTAGAGAAATTACAAACTGCAACCATATGAGCAGACGTTATGACCGTCTTAATGCTCCACCTTATTTATGTAATAATAGTTAAGGACGTTGTTATTTGAAGATGTGCACTTACTATGTAATGTAATACACGTTCGACATAAGATGAGCAGTTGAAGTCCCGGCTCACTTGTGTATATATTATAACATATGTTCGACAGCATATACTCCAACAGCTATACATGCATATAGACCCAATATTATACAAATAGAGACTGCCTGCCAGCCCTCGTATTTCGTATTAAGCTCCACGCAATTTTGACAAGAAAAAATAAACATATGTCAGATTTTTCAATGTGATATTATTTTGTTTTCCGTGTCCAAACGCCAGAATTGTGAACAAGTACTAGCAGCACCCTTTTCCTCAATTCCCTATCCATTTATGGTAGAAAATGTACCCTGCACCAACTCCACATAACAAAATACTGTACAGACACCCACCCCTTGAAAAAATCAAAGCCGAAGGTACAAGGATAGAAAAATATCTTGCTGGAATTGCCTTCGAACATAATCTAAGATACACTTTACAATGTGTATAAAAACCTCAGAGAGAGTACAAGATCCGATGGAGCTTTTTATATTTGGATTTGATAACAAGGAACTGACGGAGCAGGTAAATTGAGATGAAAAAATGGACCACAGAAATATTAGACAGACATCCAGACAGTAGGATGGAATTAATGCGAAGCCATGCACTATGCATATTAGGAATTTTTGTAAGCAAAAAATATTTTCTTTCCTTCCTGGTCAACTATATACCAATGCTCTAATGTTTCATAAAATGCAGTGCATAAATAAAAAAAATTAAGGGAACAGGAAGAAGTTACACAAATAAAAAGGTTTTTTTACAAGAAAAATTCTGCTTAGATAAATAAACGGGGTAAATTCGTGTTTTGAAAAGATGTCTTTTCCACCAAGCTCCTCATACACACTTCCAACGGGGTGAAACTATGTGCTTGATCGTTTATCTATCGGTATTACATTACTCCGGAGAGATTGGATAAGTTTGTGGAATAAAAAATCTAGCTTTTACATATATTTACATAGAGCGTGTATAGAAGAACCCGAAAGTTCGGTTGTAAGCACTGAGACTTGGTGAGAGCAATCATGAGGAAACTTCATACCAGCTGATTCGAAAAATATATGTAAACACATTGAGATTACAAGTGTAATACATGAGCATCTTTAGAGAAATACATGAATATCGTTGGAACAGGATGAGAATTTCAGCTATTTTTAGCAACAAAATAAAAAAGAAGTTGTTTGTAAAATTTTCACCAATTTTTTCCAAAAGCTTATCAAGGCTCACGCACTTTTACACAAATTTTACGTACGATCCTCCATGTTCTCTCTGTTGTATTCACACGGCAAGGATGGTATCGGAAGAATCTACTATACTAGCACAATGGTGCATTACCGTTTATAAAATGCACAATCATATACGCGCTATATTTGTACACACAACAACAAGCATTAACGTGATGGACAGGTTAACAAGAGCATTGCGTAATAGGTTGTCAGAATTCACTGCAAATGAAATTTAGCAAGTGAAATAGATCCAGACGTGAGGTTACATTGTCAATAGTCAAAACAATATGCCTAGCACATCCTATACACATGTAGAATATAAATCCATTCTGGATCCAGCATGTTAAATTGTTTTCGGTCAAGAGTCATTGTCATGAAATGTGTTATTGTCAGGAGATAAATGCTTGCGCTGAGATATGAATTGCAAGTACATGGAAATAAAAAATATTTTTTGAAATACAGATAATATTTTTAGGGAACTTACCGCTGAAGCCGGAATCGAGAATAAGGTTATGAAGGCCAACGTTATGACTAACCTGAGGAGATGAATAAAATTATAAAGTTAAAAAAATAAGGAAATCAAGAACCGTTTGGGGATGTTATCTATATGATGAACATACTTTTGCTTCCTATCTAAATACTCAAGCTTACCAGAGGTTTTCTTTGCTACATTTTTCTTTACTATATTTTCCGTACCTTCTTTGCTACATTTCCTGACTATACCAATTCCTTTACTATACTTCTGGGCAGTACGTAGTAGTTTGTTATATATTTCTTGGCTATTTTTATACTCTAATAAAAATTCTTTATTATAGAATCTCCACTAGTTTTTCATGAGCAGCAGTAGATTCCAGTTTGCCAAAAAGACGAGAGAAGCTGAAACTGATAAGAGTATGTATAAGGCGCTTGATGAAAAAAATAAGATAATCTCTCCTCTGACCTCTCACTCTTTGGGGTTTGTATGAAAAATCTTGTGACCTAAATTCTGTGAAAGCAGTCTCATCTTTATGAGTTATGGTGTCATTAAAGCCGAATGATTGGATTTAACTTTAAAAGAGACAAAATAATATGCATTTTAATGTGTCTGCTCGAATTCCTAAACAGATAGTAATAAAAGTTTGGAATCAAAATGAGATGTTACTATAAAAGTGTGGAATAATAATAACTTACCACTTAAATATAAACCGCAATTTCCACCTGAAAGGACGGTAGAAGTTAATATCACATCGCAACATTAAGTTTAGCATTGTGTCTCCACACTGCGCCGGAAACAACCACACCGTCACGAGAGTAAAAAATATAACAAGAGAGACAAAACACGCACGTATGACAGATTAATGGGGAGAAGTGAGAAAGACTTTTTTCGTGTACAACTTCGGGGAAAACATGCAAATATGAACTAGACAGGTGTCATATTTGAAGATGAAAGCGGTCGTTGTGATCCTGCTCCAAGTTGAAGTTATGTAATATATATATTATTATTTATGTATAGTTGAGTAATATTTCTATTTTATTGACTAATCTACTAAAACTTTTAAAAAATATTTTCATACGACGAATAAAAAATATTACAAGTAGTAAAAATTAAATGGAAAAAAATTAAGGAAATTTCACACACAATCACATGGTTATACTGCAGCCCCTCATCACTTGTCAAAAAGTCTTTTATCCTCGTAGAGTTCCAGAAGAGACACTAAGCTCGATACTGCTCAGCTCCGGGCCAGAAAAAAGCTGACCGGCAGAATGAAGGAAGAATCAATCTCTCTATGTGTGTGTGCTTCTTCTTCTGGAGCTCACCACACTAGGAAGTTGTGATAAACTGAGGCCAAAAAAGAATTGAGAGCAAAACACATCCGAGAGTGTGTGAGGAAGCACAAGATGTTATATTTTCTCTGTGCTCTGCGAGGTGGTAAAAATAAATTCACTCCTCATTCTGAAAAATCTGACTTCCCCTCGAGTGTCTCTCAAGACGTCAAGACTTCACAACGTGTATGGCGACTTGGAAAAGGATCCCCAGAGTCCGTATGCATGAGGAGAAACTACAGGAAAAGATTCTCCCAGTAGTTATTGCTTCCACATATTTTCCAAGTTGGACACTTCATAATAGACAATCTCAGTAGGCATAACTCATTTTGCATATGATATTACTATTCTAATTAGTATTGCCATTCAATAAAACCCCATCTCCCATTCCACAGTGATGTACTCACAAGCTGGATTTTTTGCTTGACCTCAATAATAAATGTGCGATAGCAAATATATCATTTTTATCCACCATCTTTCATCCTTTAATTCATTCATTCGAAATCGTATTGATTTTCTCAATGAACCAAAGGGTGGGTGTGCGAAAGGGTACAACATTGCTTAATAGTTGGGTTAATCGTGACCAACGTAGTAATCAAAATTAGACAGACTTAGCAATAACACTACATATTTTTGAACTCATAGACTTAATACAAAAGACCAGAAGAGTTTCAAGATGTACGGATAATTAATTATTTAACGTTATTTATTTTTGATTCAGGTTTTTTTTTATTGAAACGTTTTCATTGCTTTGATTGTTTTAAGATATTGTCCATATTGGCGTTTTCAGCAATAAGAGTAAAAGCAACACTTTTAACATGAAGAGACAACATCAGACTCAAAAATATTGCTAATAATAACAACAATAACAACAAAAATAGTAATCAATTCAGTCTAAAATAGGACCAGCATTATTTCCATTCTTCTCTAATATGCAATTACACCTCTCTGGTGGAAGCTGCATTACTACATTTATTAACGTGGGAGTGTACTCCATTTATAGCTCAACATTAAAGTAATATACCTAAAATCATATAAATAATTCAAATAAATACAATATTACTTTACGAGCTATTGGAATAAAAACAAACATTGGATTTTTAACAAATTAAATATACATTACAATGTTGGGAATGTACATAAGACAAACACTTCTAATTTAAAAATTACCTACAGCTACCTAACTATTTTGTGATTGCTTACTGATGTGTACAACAATGATTATTTTGCAAAAAACAGGATGTGTTCATCTGCGACAGAAGTATCAATTATTATTATTGCATAGCTTTCTTTAAAATAACACCGATCAGATCCTATAAGTACATAAATACACAAGCTGGTATCTTGCTGAACATCTATCTATCTATCTACATTTGCTTATTTTGTAATGATTATCGTAACATTTTAAGGTTTAGATGACTGCAAAGCCAAATACTTCAAGAACACGAACTTCAAAGTCTCGGCTTGAGACCAAAGGCGGGTTATTAAATGTGAGGCAATGTTCTGTCTTCCCAAACCGCAGTTCCTCATCCAAATACACACCTTGCCCTTCTCTGCAAAAATAGAAAGAAATTGCTTAATTATACTGTATAAATACAAAAATGTTAATCACCACAATTATGCTTAAATGTCTAAAGTACATTCATGCAATTTTAAAATGTCTTTAATTCTTACCCTCCACCTATGGAGATCATGTTTGAATCCGCATGCATAAACAGCTCCGCTGAGTGATCAACTCTCTTGTCTGGGTCGTCTTTATTCTTGATTCCAACCCAAGGATACTTGACTCGTTCGGGCCACAGGGAAAACAAAAACGTTTCTCCCGTTCCAAAGTATCGCAGTCTTTCGCCACGTTCATCACGAGAGTTTCTCATTGACCACTGAGAGGACAGATAGGCCCCAAATATTTCATCTGTAGTAGTCTTGATAAGAAGTATTGTTGGCTCATGATTGTCCACGCGGTTAAAGAACGTTGTCAGGGAACAACCGTGCTCTTCAGTAGTGTATAATAACACAGGCTGGTACATGGTAATGCGAAGTGGTAGCCAAGACCACAATGTAAGTAGCTGACAAAAAAGAAACAAACAATCATTAATCCTCACGTAACCTGCTCAACTTTTGAAAGAAAATAAACAGAGAGGGCTAGTCAAAGCAATGCTATCAGTAATTAACCCAGCTGACATCCTACACATTTCGTCGTTTATACTATTGTTAGTTCAATGGGATTAATCCTGTTATCTCGTCCGTAAAAGATAAGGTACATAACAAATTATACAGTAACTAAGAAAGAACAATATTTGTATTTCTTTGCCACCGCCAACATGCAATCATGCACGTAATCGCCATGAACGGAAAATTTAGAATGACGGAATCCCCTCAACATAATAAATGCTTACATTATCCTTCGAAGAAATTCTTGATTTAAGATCATTAATTAGATAATCTCCTCTAGATCGTGAACGGAGATCAGGAGTACTTTTACCCTACACATGTCCGAGATTGAAAGCAGCATGAATCAAAGTTAATAAAAATCATTTTAAGCCCGTTAGTGAAATGGTACAAACCAAACAGGTAGAGAGGGGAAAATGTTGAGGATAAATGAAATAAAATATATTCTTTAGCACGTACCTCTTTAATTGTCATCGTATGAGAAATCATCTGAATATCAAGTTGCGACTGACTAGTTGGTAGGTTATCAAATGACTGAGGCCTTGGCATATTTGAGGGCCCAGATCCTTTGCTTTTGAGTAACATTTCAATTTTGGTGGAGATTTTATTAATTTCAGCTCCCCGAAATGCACGAATAGAAAATGCAGATTTTAAAAGTCTTTGCGGCGTTATCTGAAAACAACAAATACAAAATTCATTACGTTGTACACACCAATATATGAGAAGTAAAAACCAATTCAAAAATTATTTTAATTTTAGCTATACATTTATAAATTTTCAACTGCTGAAATTTTGAAATAAATTGTAAATTTTTGGAAACTTAAAACCTAAAAACGAGAGCACAAACTGGTTGTATTAGAGCTTACTGCTATTTCACGAATGAAAGATGATATTGATGCGTTCAGGCCAGATGACTCAAGAGAATGAGCCCACTTTGAGTCTGAACCAGCTGCTTTGGTGAATGACAGAAGTAGTGCGATTGCCACTCGGTATAGTACCTTCGTACCCTCCATGAGGTAGCAATCCATCACACGGACCTGTTTCAAAATATTCCTTAATGAAAACTTTCCTTGATACTCAGAATCGGAAATCCGGAGGGTGTTTACAAGCGGAAAGATTAAAGGTACTAATGTAAACAAACATCATGTATTTTTTTACTTACTAGATGAGATAATGGTAAATCCCGAAAAATCCACCAAATCCAGTTGTGGAAAATGGATTCAACTTTTTCTCCAGATTTTACATTCCGAGATACAAACATAAATGCTGGTTTCTACACAAAGATAATATAGTAAAAAATTGGTAAGTTCATAGATTATGGCAGCACGTAAACAATCACTTAGTAATCATAATCCTTGACCTATATTATTCACACGTTGTACACGGGTAGTGTAATATAAATTATAACATATTCAACATATACATACATTTAAATTTGTGATTAAACTTACAGCAAATTTTTTGGTAAGGTGCATAGCTGTCGTGTTCGTGACTTCCCATTGAAGTTTAGTTTGAGTCAGAAAGGTTTTGTGACGAGCTGAGAGTAGTGTACATAAACAGTTGAACGTTTTCTCTTCCTATTCCAAAAATTAAATCACCTTCAATTAACGCCCAATATATTTACGTCGTTACCTTATTTACATCTGAATACCAATTGCATCAATCGAAAACACATTGGAAGTGCGTAACAGTTAGAGCCACTTTTGCAAAGTCACAACAATCCAATAATTAATGATTATTATTATTTATGAAAAAAATTTTCACGCGCCCACAACTTCTTTGAAACCATTCAAATAGCTCTAGAAGAATTCTACCCGTGAGCAAACACAGACATATCAAATATATATTATGCATCTGCCGTAGGTAATACTAATTTTTCTGCATACAAAAGTATTGTACGAAACGAGTATTATAATTCAAAAACAGCCCCGTTGACGTCATTTCGTTAATACATGATTTAGACCGTAAACGAAAATTACATAAGAAAATTAAGTATGAATACCTGAACATAATGAAGAAATAATGAGGTGACGGGAAGAAGAAGTGGGCAAAAGGTAATATCCGGATAAGCATACCCAATGACACTGACAATTCGATCTGATATCCGTTTACCTTGCCCGGAAAGCCCATAGTAAAGTCGGTACTGTGGATCGGTAAAAGATGGAAGGGATAACTCCTCATCGGTTAGTTCTATAATATAGTTTAAAGGTACACTCGATTAGTTTTCATCGCAATTCGCAGTTTACCACCATGTGATATGTATTAAAATTCATAGTCAGGAATCGTTCCAGATGAAATTGTAAAACAATTGTGTACCATCGGTTCCGAACAACTGGTTCACAGTATCCCAATAGAATCCTTCGACCATAGCAGACGATCGGTCTGATTCATGAATTGAATCTAAAAGTGGCCATAGACGAGACCTCATTTCATCAACTACATCCCAGTCGCTGTCTCGAACTGCTACTTTGGTATCCTTAACTTTTCCATTTATCACCATTTCTTTGATTTCTTCGTAAGTATATTTCTTTTTCCTCATAATTGCAACTGGAATCGGGAGCAAATCTCCGCTTCCACTCGCCCTGCGTGATGCTTCAACTGCTCTGAATTCCACCCAAGTTTGAAGACCGGAATGCATCGGGGCAACACTTTCTCGACGAGTGCGGTTACGCTCCTTGAGCTCCCATGCCATTTCACTATCACTGTCTATAAAAAATTTCAAAAACAGAGATTTAGCTTCATTAATAGTCATCATTATTATTAAGCCACTTGGTTCCTGTAGACGGGTCATTGGATTCAATCCTAACATAGTATCATCCGAATTATGGGACTTCGGCATACATGCATCAAATGAAGCACATGAGCATGCCACATAAACTTCAACAAAAAATCACTCAAAAGCAATTATTAATCTGACGTAAAACAATCGTTTGAAATATCAGCAAGCTAAATTTCAATCACTGGAAAGGTATTTTCCATAACTAAACATTTATATAAAATAATAACAGTTGGAGTGGATACGCGTAATTTCATCAGCCCGTGAAGTCTTTTTTACATCATTGAATGATAAAACGTTTAAATTTTAAGTGCAAGTTCAAAGCTTTCAAAAGGTTTGATACGTAAATATGCGTCATGCATTAGTAAGCTCTTGTAGAATAAATAGTTATCTATCTATGTGCAAAAAGTTTGGGACGTTATCTTTATCAACACAAAGAGACATTTACTTTATATTCCATTTTTATTTATTCTGCTGTTTCAACATAGGAAGAAAATATTTATGGTATACATTTGCTTTTCAAATTGACCCTGTAAAACTCCGGAAGGACAGTTAAAATAAACCTTTCACTATCTGATTACCATTTAAATACAATCTAACTTGCGAATTCCATACTATGCTCGTATATGATATCAATTCAAAATAACTGCCCCGTTTACTGATTATACGACTTCCTCGTACAATTTCCTATCTATGGATCTTCTCCCATCACTGAGAGAGAGAGAGAGAGAGAGAGAAAAGTAACGGTAACATACATACATAAAACTAAAGGAGCAAAAAGGAAAACAAATCGGCAATAAACGAATCACAAAATAGAAAGAAATGCAGTGATCAGTTATTTCCTGTTTTATCCTCATCCGTAAATACGCACTTACATTATACAAAAGATTTAAACTATATCTCAAGCTCTATCAATATGTCTTAACCCTTTAATGTTTACTTTATTCGCTCACTGTCAATCTATTAAATGTATTAAAATTTGGCTTTACCTAAACTGGAATTTGAAGAGTAGATGATTGTTGAGGATTTCCTGCGATGTCGGACCGTAGAAATGTCCTCATCAGAATCAAACTCATTGCATTGATCCGAATCCCCGCTGTCTTCACCGATAGTAAAGATTGTGCTGGGTCGCCGCCACTTCTCCTCTGCTCCGAAAGAATAAAAAACTGTCATCAACATTTTATTATACCACAATGTAGGACAAACCCTTGAACAACCATAATGTTATTATAGCTGTCCATATAATAAATATAGAAATAAAAAAAATATATATAAATCCTATAAATCAAATAAATTTATTGTCAATAAATCCGAGGCTGGAGCATTTATAAATGCCAACAGGATTATTTTCCTCTTCCCTTTCATAAGTTTGAAAATGTAATAAAACAATATTATTATATAACAACTGAACAATAATAAATTGCACATACTCTTCAAGCTCCCCATTTTGGTAACTTTGAAAAATAACACCAGGCAGGGAAATAATAATTAAATAAATAAGTGCATGTAGTGTATATACGGTATAATAACACAAGGCTCAGTGATTAAGCTCGCATTGATAATCAACTTGACAGGCTGAATGCTAGAACAGAACTGAAGGTAAGGTGTGAAGTGGGGGGTTTAACTGTTCTCCATTTGGGTTAAATGGCATGAATCGGGTACACAATGAGACTCTGAACATTCAACCAGACCAGCTCATTCAGTATAATAATGCTGAAATAACTACTGTATATAGTAAAAGCAAAGCTTGAAGTCAAGCTCTCATCTCTCATCTCGCAAAACATATAACATCACGTAGGATGCAGCGTATTCACACACAACAGACACGTTTATAATACACCTTGTGCAGCCTCGAAGATCTACAAGTACGTCTGTCCTGTTCCATTTGACACATGCACTTAACAATCTCGAACCTCAATCCCATGAGCGCACAACAACCCTGTTATTACATTTTCTATTATTCAACTATTCATTTGAGCTATTCTAAGTATACTAATTACTGAATGTTAAACTCGTCATCCTCAGTATCCTTTCACCATACAGTCATACATACTCATCCCCAGCCAAAGAGTTTATACTGTAATGAAAAATTCAACAAATTTCAACACAGCTTGTATTTAAATTTGAGGGGATTTTTTTGATCTTCCTACACCGCCATATTCACACGGATTGAAATGCAAAAGCTTTATTTGGCTAGCAGCATATGCTTATGTATCCAGGTGGAAAGTCAACAAGAGAATTATTGAATATACAGGAATTATACATATCCTCCCCACGATCAGAGTTGACTTCCGTCTACATTATGCACACAAACACCTGTAGTCTAAGCAAATCCCTAATACCTTTGGAATAATAACGTAATAATAAGCCATCGGATTTGTCGTATTGTGGGAAATAATCACAAATCGACTGATACAAGGTGTATGATGAGAGATGTTGAGTAAACTATTAAAGTTTGTAATGATTAGATTATATATAGTCAACACTAACTATTATTTACATTTTTCCTCGTGGAACTACAGTTGCAAGTATCTATGTAGCATCTATTTAAGACAAAAAATTATACACATGCACTCTCACACGCTCAGCAATAATCCTTCTCATCGCCAGTGTCACTTATTATATATTACACAGAGTTTAAGCATATGAGTATGTATTATTTTCCCGCAGATCCTACCTTACACAGAAAAACTATTAGAATTACAGCAGAAAAGCGTGAGTGCAATAAATACTTGACGTTCATTTTAATTCTATTGTAATTTATGACATCGTTGGTCATTGAGAGTCCTTAAAAAATTGGTCTGGTATAAGTCATACTTGGACATTGGATGTATACAATAACAACACACAACAAGCATTATTGCTTGCCTTAGGATTCTATACTCTTGTGGATATCTGCTTAAAATAAAAATAACTTGGTCAGGACTAACAGTATACTTAAAAGTAATATTTGCTATTATTTCCAATTCCATATTCTCTCACTGCCCTTGCTTATAGAAATACGTACCATTTAGTATGCACTATAAGTGCGAAATTCAATAAACCCTCTAATAAGTACGAATATCAACCCACAAAATCTAGTTGTAGGAATTTTTACATATTTAAATCACTCCTCTAGTCGGCGTGTATCGAAAAAGATTATTATAGTCCTTCATAACATACCTTTAATACAAGACAACATCGGCGTACAATACTTACAGCCTATATATTATTTATTTATGCTGCAAGCCTATGAATATTTCTAGTAGCTACTTCAAAGGAATACTAATACTGGAGTTTGGAGATGCATGCAAGCAAGAATGTATTGAGTGTACATTTGTACATAACAGAACACTACCACAACATCATTATAATATTTCTTTTTCCCCTAACAGCAAACAGCACCAGTTACTCGAAATTTGATGAGACGTAATAACGAAAAATTTTCATTCACACTGACAAACAGCAAAATAATAATAGTAAAAGCATGTGTAGTGGAAGCACTTGTCTTTAGTAACATCATTTGGATGGTTTCTACCCTATCGAGCCTGCCGGTATAAAAAAGGTATCACCAAATAATGATTTTCATTTCCATCAGCTCCCTGTTGCTCAATACAACGCACATGCTTAAAAAATGGCATAAATTTAAAAATTCCTGTGATGCCATAATCCATATATTAACCCGGAATAAAAATCAAATTAAAATAACACTACTAATAATAGCCTGTGTCAAAAGTGTGAGAATACAAGTATACAAACAACAACCTGCTGACACTTGTGCATGTGTAACTTTCAAAGCTATAGAAGTTCTCAAAATTAACATTATTATAGATCTACAGAACCCAGCATTCCATCCAATCCACCAACACCCACTTTACCAGAGTTTATGCGTTTTTAAGAGGCATGTTTATTTTTAATCTCGCAGCCATTAGGGAAAAATCATTGAAGCTCAATAGGGAAAGATTAATTTATAACAGGGAATGCGTAATTTTAGCAAAGCAATTAGCTGCACCCTCAAAGTAAATATAATTATTTTACTTGAGAACTCGCACGCCACTTGTGTGTCGGACTATTTATAGCCTCAATTCCCCTTTAGTGACCAGAGTGACACTAAAGGACCCGCTTAATTATCTGGACCATGATATCTCCTATTATTACATTTTATAAAAATGGGTTACAGAATTTATTTTACAAGCATAAGCAAATTTAAATTTGGAATATACAAGCTCCTAATGATAAAGGTAATCAAATCAAACAGTTAATAAAGGTAATCAGAGAGTTCATAATCAACAAGTTAATTATCTTCAATGAACATTGGCTAATATCAGATGAAAAAGAGACGCAGGCTGACGTTCAACATTGCCTTTTTATCATTCAATACAGACTCTTCAAAGATTAGTCTTGAAAACAACACCTATACATAAATACGGGGATATACAAATTAATAATTCCGCAATACTCAGATTGTATATACTATTTGTATAATATTCCTGAGTTTATAAAAAAAGCAATTGAATTCCCAGTGAGTAGGGTTACCCAAACAAAATCACAAAACCGCAATCATTAAATACAAACTACCATGCTTACAGTTAAAATACACTTAATAGTTACACGCTCAAGTCTCCAATAGATATAAAAATACATTATTATACTCATACTCACACAAACACATGTGTCATATCCATAAAATAATTATATTTATTGTAATCATGTACATGCATATATATAGTTAGGACTCTGGGAGCGCATTCATATTCATGATTACACAGAGCTTTAATTTATTACAGACGGAAGCCCTTCTGAAAGTATAAAAAGCATGTTTTGTAAGTACATAGAAAATAAGTAGGTACACGGAGGTGCTCAACTTCAAAATCAAACTGAAATATAGAATAATAAATATAATACAGTGCGTAAAGGGTTACGCCAAAATAGACAATGTTCCAAATTTCAAGAAATGCGTAATAATTAGTACAGATTTTACATACAAATATATTGCATACATAATTATTGTACATATACTCTTAACACTATATAAAGGAAACAGCCATTATGCAAGTATACCAAAAGCAAAGCCAATATAGAGCCAAAAAAAGATGAGTATACGTGCATAAAATTATAACCTCTTGAAAAATGTTTATTTTGTTCAAGGAAACCCAATAACTGCGGTCATGCATTTTCGAAGAAGAAATGATTTAAAAATCCTGATAATCATGGCAGAGGATGTCCAACTGTAAAAAACAATATTGTGTTTTGACAAATGTCTATAATCTATTTAATTTAATTATTTTTATCTATTTACTATATACATTACATTATATATGTGTATGTTATTAACCACACAGTTGGAACTAAAAATACACTATACAGCATGCATACTTACAGCAATTATTTCAAATAAATTTTATTTAGCAACAATAAGTGATAAAAAGCATGATGAAAAGAATGATAAATAATTACGGGACAGCATAGTCTATATCCCTCGAAATTAAATTATGTAGGTAGTTGGAAAATCTACACGACATAATAATAATAATAATAACTACTGTAGCAGAAATCACATGCAAAGTTCCCAACCGTCATTAACTCCCTCCTTTGAAGTATCTAAATTCTAAAATATATACTTATGGGCTTGAAAATTATCGTCTGAAGGGAATAAATAAAGGGTAAAAATAATAAATGTACTTAATATTATGTAGTCATGCATCTATTATACATAATATACACACAGAACATTATAGGGCGAGGAGCTTGAGAGATTCTATAATAATAATATTCTATATAATAATAGTCAGCATGCGAAACCAGAATATTATGTTTGTGAATAATGGATAATATTACCTGCTGATTAACAATTCTCTTTTTTTAAATCTTTATACCATCCACATATTTATTTATGTCAGTGTATACGGCAGTGAGTCTACAGAATAATAAGTTTATATGACTTATTTTCTGTGTCTTCTGACGATTAGACAGAGACAGAGAGAGAGACAGGTTGATGATATTAAATGTTGTTTTAAAATATTCCTATTTTTATTATCCACACCACAGAGATCCTGTTCTTGTTATTATTATTATTCTTTTATTATTATTATTATTTGTATTTATTCAGACATTCACAGATTCCCAAATCCCAACAGCAACCCCTTCTATTCTGATTTTTACATTAATAGCAACTGTACAAAATTGTAATTAACACAAGAGTCAAAAGAGGGATATGCTTTTTTAACCATTTAAATTATGGATAATTGCTTTTTTAACAAATTAAATTACGGATTAATTTCTTTTTTAACAAATTAAATTATGCACAATTTCTTTTTTTTAACAAATTCAATTATGTACAATTTCTTTTTTTAAACAAATTAAATTACGGATGATTCCTTCTTTCACAAATTAAATCATGTATAAGTTCTTTTTTTAAACAAATTAACTTATTGATAATTACAAAATAAATTACTGGTAATTTTTTTATGAAATTAAATTCGAGATAATTGCTTTGGCTAAACAATTTAGTTTTGGGCCATTTTGTTGTTTTGTTTTGTGTGTTATTTTTATGGTTACAAATGAATTCACACGGGGTCTGAAACTGTGTCTGAAAAAATAAATTCTATACAAATGATAACAAAATGTACAAGAATAAGAAGAATTGCAAGAAGTTTATACAGGGATCGTGGAGAAATGTGAATAATGTGAACTATTTTTCTGTAATAATAAATCCCACAACCACCGCACGTTCCCTATATAATATTTTTACAATTGTTATATATACTCTTCGTGGATTTGGGTTGTGCTGATTTTTGTGCCTTTTTTGTCTTTTGGTATTGGTTTTAGTACGGGTTTGGATGGTTTTCAAGTGGGTTTGGTATTGGGTTTGGTAGTACCAAAAATTGGTACGGTCTATATACTAAAAGCTATTGGTTTTATGCTTTTGGGTTATTCACGTCTTGATTCCTCTCCGTGCTTGTTATCCCTGTTTGTGTCTCTTTATACATTCACACAGAATGTATATAGAGCCTTGGAATCATTTGAATCTCTGGAGAACTCCCTGGTCACCATGTGGCAACAACGTCTCTGAGACGTCAAACATGATAAAAAGCGGGCATCCTTTATGGCAAGGCTATATAAGCAGACGGCAGAATACCCCCATGAATAAAGTCTCGTAAAGTCGTCAAGTCCGTCACTCTCGTTCCTTGTAATGTTATCAAATATATACTTAGTTGTAGACACACACAGCAAACGCTTTTTAGTATACTTTTATAATATAATAACAAACTCTGATGAACAAACTTTGGTACAAAACTTGGTCTACAAATACAAACTAATATAATGCTCAACTCAATTTCTCACTTTTTTCCCGACCTTTTTTCGTGTCTCGTCTCCATTTAATAACAAACTACTATAGGTACAGATATGTACTCTCTTTCCGTCTCATATTCTTTTTTCTCCAATATTTGCTTATATTGTTACATACTGTGTTAACACATGCATTAATATGTATGACAAGTTTTTCTTATTATGACAATTTTATTAAACTTGTGTGACTGCCGGTTTAACACGAGTGTGTTTATGGTGGGCACTAAAACGGTTTTTCTTATAAAAATGTTATTTTTATAAGAAAAGCAAATGAATATACTTGTATGTAGTCACTGTACACTATAATTCACTATTATTTTTGGTACCTTCTGTCCACTATTAAATTACGTTTGCATATCTTTGTATTTGTATAGAGATGTTTTGAATATATCTTTTGTTTTGCTTACTATATTATATGTACCTATATGTTTGACCCTTTGTCTATACTGTAAACGTGCTTATTACTCAGAATAAGTTCCTCCAATTTTGGGGGAATTCAATTAAGCTGTCTATTCGAAGATAATTGTGTATAAAATTGCATTAGTAATTTAGAAAATTGGAAGGCAATTGAATTAGAATTAGTAGCGAAGATAATAGAATAAACAAGCTTGACATACTAAATTGAAAATAGATACTTGTAGCAAAGTTGAAATAGTCAAAATAGTTAGAACTATAGGAGCAGAGTATAGATTATGGACGAGTAAAAATATTCTTTTTCAATAGATTCTATTACAATGTATAGCAACTCCCCAGGGGCTTAACTTGTTTAACTATTTTATGGACGAATTGTTTTAGAGCTGAGGCTGAGGTCAAACGTTTAATTGAAAATTGAAAGCATATTACCTATGTACATACCTACTGTGTATAGCTTCTGTTGTTGTGGCTTGTGGCATATTAAATTCATAAAATAATAAATTATTTATCTGGAAATTGTGGACATGATATATTATGTAGTTAAGTTCTGACAAGCAGGGAGAAATAATTTCTGGATTAAATTCAATCACATTTTTACGAATTCTTGCATTAATTGTAGTTTCAGACTGCCTTATCGGTATTAGATTTTGAGGAACTGAATGACGGGGTGTTAAAATATATAGGTAATTGTATGTATATAGTGTAGGTGGGATTGGAAATTGTATAAACGCAATATTTTCAGAATTTTGTATAGATTAGATATTGTAAATGATAAATTGTCACGTAGAAAACTTTATTTTTCTGTGAGGAATTACTCGGTAAAGTGGTATTAGTAGTAAGTAAAGTGGTGCAATAATCAATATGCTGATATTTGTAGTGATTGCTGATATACATAATATTTGTTTACGTGTGCTGAAAGTAAAACACCCAAGTATGCATAATATATCGGAAATACTACAATCCCCAAAGGTCATCTGTTATCACATTGTTGACCGGCACTTGTGCATGAGAGGGACGTAAGTAATTATAATTAACTAGTAATATGTATGAGAAATAAACAATTATTGTTATATTACTGCATCCGAGGGACTTCCCAGGTGCTTCAACAACTTCAACTGTCAAGAGTTTGAATAATATACATACTAATGAGAGTGCAAGTGAGCTTCCAGAAAATTTGTAACTCATATATGTGTTTTTCACAATTTACAATAACACCCTTTCTCACTTTCACGATGCTTCCCATGTGCTCAATTATAGGATGAGCTTAAGAAATAAGAAAATAAATGCCGAAAAATGTTTTTTTCCGGAGAATTTTCACTCACTGTTTTCCACTAAATTTTTTGTACCACATTTGTAATGACGACAGCACTAGATCAATGACTGGAAAATGTAATCCTAATCCTACACAGCATCGGCTTTTGGCATGTCATCGAAACTGTCAACTTCAGCATGACAAATGTGTGTTGACGTATGAAAAAGTAACGGTGGTGAGTAACCATAAGTATAATAATAATAATTATCAACTATTCAACAATCCTAATTTTTGTATTGTAAGTATTCAAAGCTTCTTTCTGGATGAGCAGAAGCTATAATGATACCTTGCTGGATTTGTACTCTCATAATTTTGTAGTGGCGAAACTTCAAAAACGTTTTTTTGACACAAAGAGGATGCAGTGATTCAGCAATGATTACATGTTTTAGTAAGTTTTGTCGAAAACATCAACATCCGTGGAAATTACCTGGTGATAAATACTTACTTACTTACCTGCGCCCTCTGGAAATAATAAGTCTAGCAGTCTCTATAGCGTACATGATTACTATTTACTAAAGCATTGCAACTTGCAACTGCCTTTGATTTCCGTTTTCATATTGCTCCTGTTCACTTCTACAGACGCAAAATGAGCATCTATAGTGTTTACATTAAAATTATCACTTAACTCATTAGACTATTAAATGAAATGTATACTTAGCCATTGCTTGATGCGTTGCTAAACGTAGGAATTACTGATTACGGATGCACTTAGATTGTTTTAGCCTTTTCCATTTTTATTTGGTCGCTTTCATGCAAACATGTATAAACATAAATTATTACTGAATTATAGATTTTAGAGCTTATAAATAAAGTTTTTGAGAAATCTCACTGTTAACAACAGTGCCAGATTTTTAGCACCTCCTCCGGTGCGATGGTAAAACATTTTGATGCGGATCCATCCCATACAGACAGAATTGCAGGAAAGTCATTAGGAACTTCCTAATCACTAATACTCTTCCAGCTTAGAAATCCACAATAATTAGCGTTCGTTAAGACTTTGTTGTTAATCAATATGTCTTCGCAATTGGGGACTGCTATAATATTAAATATTACTCATTGTCATTATATTCCAGCCAATAATAGCACAGTATCAGTTTCTCGCTCATCTCTTGATTCGTTAAAGTAAATATTTTCTATATTTTTTGTATAGTTTTCACATATATTTTCTCATCTATATATTTATAGGAATTATTGCGAATGCATCATTTCCAAGAAATTAAAAATTAATTCTAGACACTATGAAACCATTGTTGTTAACATTGATTATAAAAGCTAAATCTAAAAATAGATAATTGCTATTCTACAATCTAAATATATTCTGCTATTATTACAAGGTCTACTCTCCATCATTGTAGAGCACAAATAAGGTATTGTAATACAATGGATCTTCAATATTTATCTTTACATGTTGCATTTGCATTTAATAAATTGTAAAAATGTAATAATAATAAACCGCATGTACTTATACAATAAGTTGTATGTTTTATATGCCAATGCCGAATGTGTGTGATGTGAAACGTTATTTTATGACAATCGTCCCCCTTTAATGACTGTTTACATGTAATAAGAACGACGACATGCAATATTTGCTTGCAATTGACACCGTTCCTATTTAAACTATGATATTGTCTCCAGCATACTCCAGCGGGTTCCCTCATATTTACTATTATATAGTATTTGTAGTAAAATGAGGAATACTCTATATTTATAAAAGCTGTTAATGAGTGCAAGCGAAAAATTTTTGCGTCACCAAGAGACAAAGAACATACACGGAATTGTGATAAAAACCAAAAAGGCAAGACTTATACTATAGTATATGCATCCTTGTGCAAACGTGAACGCTGTTGCCATTCGGGCGGTCGCTGTTTTCAATATTTTGGAGACTTTATAGGTGGGAGCGTTGCTAAAACACACATTCTCCAGGGTCCAGGATATTCCGGCAGTTTTGTTTGTTTTTTGTATACCCTGACTTTTAAGACATTTGAAAACCTAATGAGTGAGGAACAAGAAGAACAAACAATATAAATTCAAATTAAACTACAAAATAATATAAAATAAAAATAAGCATATACCATACTTAATTACAACATAATTACAAAATATATATTGAATACATGCAAAATAATAAAATGATTACGAAATTAATGCAGAATAAACACAAAATAATTACACTAATAATGCAAATACAAAATTGATGCAGAATAAATACAAAATAATACAACACAATTTAAAAATAAAAATAAAATAATACAAAATAATTTAAAAATTAATACAAAATAATTTAAAAATTAATACAAAATAATTTAAAAATTAATACAAAATAATTGAAGAAGAAATACAAAATAATACAAAATTGATACAGAATAAATACAAGAAATAATCACGAAATCAATGCAGAATAAATAAGAAATCAATGCATAATCAATGCAAAATAATTCCAAAATTAATACAGAATTATACAAGATAATCACCAAATTAATACAGAATTATACAAGATAATCACCAAATTAATACAGAATTATACAAGATAATCACCAAATTAATGCAGAATAAATACAAAATCAATGTAGATTAAATACAAAATCAATGCACAATAAATACAAAATCAATGCACAATAAAAGCAAAATAACCACAAAATTAATGCAGAATAAATACAAAATTAATTAATGTAGAATAAATACAAAATAATCACAAAGTTTATGTAGAATAAATACAAAATAATCGCAAAATTTATGTAGAATAAATACAAAATCAAGGCTGAGTAAATAAAAAATCATTACATAATAAATCCAATTTTAATTCACAATTGTGCAAAATAAATTCAATTTTATTACAGTTTTAATGCATAATTAATTTCACAATCAATATACAAATAATGCAAAAATGCATTAAAAACGTTATCAACAGAATCATAAAATCTGAAAAAATCAACAATTTAACAACGCGCCAGCTATACATGTAAAGTTCCACTTGTGATTCCGACTGAAACCGCACAAAGTCGATGACTTTACAATGACGAAATGGGAATTTTCACATCTTTCCCTGTAGGGGAGTAGAGCTAAATAAAGAATTTATCGTCAAAACATTACAAGGGAATTTTATATTGGATTTTATTGGCTCTGCTTAATCGACGTGTTCCTCACATCGCCACGAGCTCATCCGGAGCTAAACGTTGAGGATTTTTCTGAGCTTTGATTAACAAATTGTAGAGAGGAAAGGGAAAATAATATCCAGTGTAATTTGTTATTATTAATCGAAATGAATCATGAGCACAGGAGAAAGAGAAGAGCGATTACTTATTAACGGAATCATTTAATATTTGTGTCAATTCATTCGCGCGTGGGGAAGAATCGGGAGATTTTGTCATCTGCGTAGAAAATCAATTTTGTTCATTCTGGCTTCCTACAACAGTGGGAAGTTTTTATTTTATTTTGTTTCATTTTCTGCTATTCTTGGTCCTCTTAATTCTATAGAGGAGCTTTATTAATGGTGCCGGGAAATCAAGGGTTCGGAGTGGCTAACCTCCGACCCGGTCACTACTTATTCCTCCTAGCTGTGCTCTTCACAGTGAAGGATCTCTACTTGAACAACATCAAGAGTGGTGAGGATGAGAAGCCGAAGGTTGATGTGGATGATCCAAATAATTTCGATCATCTAAATGGGGAACTTTCTAAAGGAATCCCAGGATCCCGACTGTCGGCGGCCAAGTTTGTGGGCCCCAGCATGAAATTCCTTTACTGGTAAGGAGCTGATTACCTTTTAAGAAACTGTCGATTGTCTTGTTACATTCATGCTGATTTACTGATTTTGGATGTATTCTTGTGTTGGAGCCTCGATTTTTGCTCATGTTGAAGATTTGAAGAAGGTTCGCAAATAATTCGGAGTATAGGAGAATGGACCTTAAAGAATGTGGAGTATAGGAGAAGGTTCTTAAAGAATTTGGAGTATAGGAGAAGGTTCTTAAAGAATGTGGAGTAGAAGAAGGTTTCTGAACGTGGGTGTAGCAAATCGGGATTTGGGATGAAGATAATGGAGATGTTTGCGATTATGTGGGAATCGCGACATTAAAGTCTATACGATGATATGAGATTGAAACGATGTTGGGCCATGTGATTTGATTTCGATTTACTGTATTAATTGGTTTGGTTTGTTAGAGAAAGTGTTGGATGGAAAGATTTCGGCGTGAGAGTGTAGAAAATGTTGAAATCGATAAAAATATGGGTTACCTGTTGTTATTGATTGTGATGAAATACCTGAGTAATTAATTTTTATATTGTTTTGCAGTACCTCCTGAGGGTACAAGAACGCTTACGATCATTACTCTGTAATGATACAAGAGCGCTATCCTGAAATAATGTTAGAAGCTGGAACATTTCCTCCCCCTCCCCCGCGACAATATCTCGCGCAAATTATTGTGAGTATTCATAAACAAATTCTTTGTTTTTCATATGCTGAAATAAAGTTTAACAATTATTTTATATACAATTTATAATGCATAATTTTAACAATGTACTCTAATTTATCTGAATATTTCTTTTCCAGAGCCTGGCAAAATTTTTGATTTTAGGCTGCATCATTATGAACATCAATCCTTTCGAATACATAGGGCTAGGAAGACCGAATCTGTGGTTGTGGGTAACTCAGAACAAAATTTACGCAGCCCTGATGTGCTTCTTTCTCTGTAATCTTATCGAGACTCAGCTGATTTCTACAGGAGCATTTGAAATTTATTTCAATGGTGAGTAGTTGCGATGCTACCATTTTGTGTATAAATATAAAATCCTGCCTAAAACAAGTTTGAAAATTGGAATTAATTAGAAAAGTTTGATTTATCTCTTATTTAACTTTAAAAGTTATGATATTTGATTTCCTTATCAATTGGTTTAATTGTTATAGATGTTCCTGTATGGTCGAAACTGCAAACTGGTCGTATTCCTAGTCCACCGGAGCTCCTGCAAATCATCGATAATCACTTGAAACTAATGAAGAACGTTAAAGATTTTGATGATTTAGGATTATAGAAGCAAGTGCAATGAAACGAAATGTTCTGGATTATTATACATACTATAATAGCTGTTGTGAACCTTTAATGTAATATTAATTGTAAAGTGTATATGTAACTGAGCGTAGTAGCTATGCATTTTTGTGATTGTAGAATTATATTTCTGTTTTAATATGGATGATGTGGAACAGAACGGGTTGTTACATGACGGTCGCTCCTTAAAGTACACTTATGTGCCGGGAGTATGACTTGATTAATTTTAGCAATCATGTTTTGCCACAATCAGTATTTCTGTAGTCTGTCCCTTATTTTTGTACAATTTACTACGCTCGCAGTCAAGCAGTTCTGATACGTGCTATGTAATTTATGTAAGTACAGTAAATATACGATAACCTTCGAACAAAATGTGAACTCAGTTTATATGTGACCAAGAAAATTGTCATTCCAAAAATTAAAGTATTTGTTATCCTAGTTCCGTCTTTACATGACTTCTTTATAGTTCTGTATACATCCGCATTAATTTTATGCAATTATTAAAATGCTTTACAACTTCACTTCTAAATGTAAAACCAAGTTGCTAGGTCTGGACATTGGTTTCTTCTCAACTATGATGCTAAAATCAGTCTAGATGGTAGATACCTATAGGTATGAGTACGAGTCTTCCAGAAGGTTCGATCTTCACAATATATTCACAATCAGTAAAAAAAAGTCTGCAAGCAAGCTAGCTGAAAAGGAGTTGTCATAATATACTTCCGTGAAACATTATACTTCGTCAGTTTTGTTTCATGGCACGAAATGTAAAATACTTATCTACAAACTCGTGTGCCCTCGGAATTTAAACTGCACTTACCTTACATACACTTAATAGCCTTTTATCATGTATGCACATGAGTACATCACATCAACCAATTACAGCATCTTCTATCTTATGCTTCTACTAAGATTAAATTAACTATGAAGTCGGGTCAATCAAATGTCAATATTTGCTTTAGCATATCTCAAGTTTCGACCCATTGTTTGGTTTTGGTATCACCTCAATGTAGACACATGCCAAAAAATTGAGGGCTAGGACAACTTCCAATTATAAATAGGTCATCATACTCTTCGTTGACACACTATAGAATGTCGTACTCAACCTCAACCATAATTGTAACCCATACAAACCACTGAACTCCAGTACTGTTAATCGTTAAAAGTGTTCCTAGTTCCTGCTACGCGCATAATCAAACGGTGAAAGTTTAGTCCAGAATGTAAACAAACACAGTATACTTGAACTTCTATTCAAGACAATGATCTGTCTATATACACACAGCCAATTCCCAAACCTTAATTTGAAGTTAAATACCGTTCCAAACGATGACACGTACATATATGGATAATAATAAACCTTTATTAGAATACATAAACATTCGCAGTTTAGTGTTAGTCAGAACAATTTTACGTTGCTCTTGCTTCACCCTCTAAATGCAACGTTGTTCCTCGTGATTGCAACGTTCTTGGAACATGATGGTTGGTTGCTATGTTGCTTCAATTGCATGCTCGGGTTTTATTCTTGTTGTGTCTAATGTTTGTATACTGTTGTATAATAAACTGTTCGTACAACCAACGTTCTGCTGGTCGTGGATGTTCAACATTGTTGCTGCTGGAGTTATTATTTAAGTAGATACCTATGTTTTGTAGTGTAGTAAGTACACTAGTACACGTATTCCATTAAATCAAAAAGCTTAAAAAACCAAAAAAGCTAGAATAGAAAATTTATGGAAAGGGTACTTATACAGTAATTAGTCAGTGCATGAAGTCATAAACTTGTTCCTATATTGACGCCACTAGGAACAATTATAGTTACTACGAAATCATCATCATGCTTATAGATAGAACAAGATACAAAGAAATAAAAAAAAAGAATCGTATTTGATAAGCCAAGAAATCATCATCATCAACCCTCGTCATCATCAGCAAGAAACTATAAACTTACAGTGATGTATAGTCCACAAAGCATTCGCTTGACCTAAGAGAACATATTTTTTCAATATCATTGTCATTCACTCACTGTAAATGTGTAGTGTAGTTACCTTGGTCTTGCCAAGAATGAGTGTGTCAAGTACAGATTCACTGTATAGTAATTAGTCTCAACATCTGTTTGCCTCTAAAGGAATTCGCTTCTCGTACAATGTCACTTACGAATTCAATGCTATTCCCTATTAGAAGTAAGCTTTTCACTTATTCCTTGTTCAGCAGTTCACTTTCAGAATATTATTACGTACGACATGCCGGAAGGGAGTACATATACAATACACAACTGCCAAGGTTTAGTTTATAGGTGTGGAAGCAACTGTCTATTTATTATACTTTAGCAATCAGCAAAAGTACATATGTATAATATCCATATGTATGTATATTATGCAAGGAACAAAATATATTTTGGCTTACAATATTGTCACATATCAAATACATGCTACGTTGAAGCCACTGCATCTGCTAAAATATGACTTGGCTATAATTATACATAGTACAAGTATATGCTTTAAGTGTATATAACAATAATATTGTAACTCCAACTGTGAATAGCCTCATCAGTTAAATAGCAGCATGAAATACAGCTAATCAATTTCGCTGACAATAACAACTGAACAAGAAGCTCCTGTAAAAACAAACTTGTTTATACTCTCCGATAATGAACCCCCTGCAATAATCTCCTTTGTGCACAGCAAACTATAAGCGACAGATTAAAAAGCGAATGCAGTATCGTGGAAATTGTAAATACAATTTGCATTTATCAGTATTATGGTTGAAGGAACTACTACATATGTATGCAGAGTATGGTATATGCTTGATTTCTGTATCCTCAGACTCCAATGAATCTATTAACCTACAATGCAATAGCAAAGCAAGATTTATATTGGGGTAACCGGAGACTACTAGCAGACTTGACGTGCAGAATATTATACTTATATTATTCTTCTTATACAATAATTATTATATACAATATCAGTTGCAAAGATGGCTAGTGTAAAGGACTTATCGCGTAGCTTTTTGCAGATTAGCAGGATTCTCTCCAGTAGTACAAAAATTTAAATACGATATTGCATATTAAATATATGCGGCTTGCTTATGTATTCGCTAATTCGGTACATTTAATACAGTACACGATATATAAATTCTCAGGAGATTCACTGGCAGCTTTACTAAATCTATATGTAAGCTAATAAGTTTAGATACTATTATGGTTTTATTAGCATACACTCACCCTTCTCGAAACTTGCTTGAACCCAAGGTATGTATTTATACTACCGTACTTGAACCTGGAGACGTGGAGACCCTGGAAATTGTAGTTGGCTTAATGCTCTCTACAACCAGCGAACTTCAAGTACATTTTAGAATATTATAGTACTCTAAAATATTATACCTGTGCTGTAAATTGCAGAGGAGGAAAAGAATAATGCTTATATTTATAGTTAAATACAGCACTAAAATTGTAGGATGCCAGAATATTATTATGCAAAACTAAAACCAAGGCTTGCTAATACTATAGACATACAAGTATACATTATGTACATTGTATGTATTAAACGAGCCTGGTTAGACGTATATCCTACATACATAATGTTAAAGAATAAGCCTTATTGGCTAGTATTATAATATTAATACCACTCACACTCATTACTCTATAGATAGAATTACTCTATAGATTGAAACATGCCAAAATAGCGTTTAACTACTAACACATCCAAAATCTTACATGTCAGCATACTATTAGGTATATCCTAAACGGTATTTGTAGTGCCCGCTATAGTAGAACAATGCACCAAAGTATTTTAAGCACAAAAGCATTCTAATTTACCAACATTTTGTACAAAAATACAACACTACGGTAAAATATACAGAAATAGTATACAAATAAAATAATGTCAACACTCCAAAATAGAACACGTCATGTCATAGTCATAAGTCATACTGTGCCCCAAAATAGTATACAACTGTCACTGTCATAATGCTCATTAAATGCTCCAAAACAGTATTCAACATTCAGAATATGCTGAAGAAATACACGTAACTAGATAGAGCAGCAAAATGACAAACGGAAGCAAAATATCAGAGTATTCCATAGTAAAAAGCTATACTTACTTAGTACAGTGCAATAATGGTGATCAGAAAGACACCGAAATCATCCCCAAAAATAACAAACAGTACACAATACTAGCATATCATTATTATTATATTATTGTTTCTAACCTCCAATACACGGTCATACCAAATAGAATAAAAAATCTACAAAAGTACATCAACCACAAAATTACAGAATAAAGGTACAATTTGCTTATAGTACTTAATATATATTGCCGTCTACAAAATGCGGCACTAAAAACAAAGGTTGCAGCTTATGTGTTGTTTATAAATGTACACATAATTTGTATTTGCCCAGATATTTACCATGAGAAACAAATGTTCCTTATACATATATGAAGGTAATCGTACACGCAAATTGAACAAAAACTAAATCGCCCCTCATGTCCAATAATATTGTTATCAATTGTCTTTGCAAGCGTATATTAAATATTGACAACCCTTCTAAGGTAAATAGATATTTAATATTAAAACATTTCATATGGGGATAAACATACTAACTGTATTACATACTCATATAATTAATAGCACAACCTCTCCATAATATATTGCCAACTCTCCATTTTATTTAATATTATGAACTCTCCATTTAATATTGTTCACTCTCTATTTTATTTTAAATATTATCTATAATAATGTCAACTCCAATTTACTATTGTTAATAATGTTAATCCTTCACTTTAATGTAGTGCTTATTCCTCCCACATTTCATATTGCCAACTGTTAACCCTCAAACCCTCATTATTAAATTCGTTATATGCTAGATACAAACTCCATCCATCCATTTAACTCTCATATAAACCCCCACACTGAAGCAAACCTATTATGTGTACAAGTTGCATAATAATGTGCAAACTACTACATAGGAACAATCATCAACTTCGGGATTGATGTACTCTACAAGTTCTAGGAAATTGTATACGTATTAATAGCTTCGTAGTAAGTAATTGTGTAGACATAATATTTCTGCCGTAACGTAAACGTTTAGTGTTAAAAGTTCAATATTAAATGCACAACATTAAAAAAGGGACTTAAAAAAACCTAAAATGTCATGAAAACGTAACAATACAAATCTCTGATGGAAAGGGTTATATGAGAGGCCGAAAAGGCAATACATAATAACATATGCGCTTTTACCAAATCCGCAATACAAAAATTCTATAACAACTTTAACTTTACCAAAATACAAGTAAGGACTATAAAATCGCGAAAAATTACCTGTAATTATTACAGCTAATTGTTCGCAATGGCAGCAATAAAACAATTTATTATTGAATAAAAAACGTTTCATTATGTACATTTCTACAACAAAAGGATAAACAAACATATATTACGTAAACACAAAGACCCGCCTATGCGGCACTAATAAACAGTGAGGCCAGTGGCCAAAGAGCATTTAGCCGCTTAATATTGAGGAGTTGACTCAGAAGTGGCGGTGACAGGTGGAAGGAATAGAAACTTCCCTCACTCACGGTTGCCTCCCAAAATACTCCCGCATAGTACAAGTACAAGTCTTAAGTATATACAGCAACATGTTATATGTGAGTGTGTAATACATGGAAGCATAACATTTTATCATCAATGAGATGAGAAATTGAGAATGAGATCTGAGATGAGGAGAGAGAGAGAGTGAAAAAGTTATATGAAAGTTCTTTGAACAGTATTAAACGATACTCTACACATACTCTACGTTAACCTACAATAGCAAATTCTTTATATTCTAAAATCTACTACTACAAAAACCACTACTATGTCTACGGTGATAAAAATACGAAATACTCGGTACTGTACTCACGATCAGTACTTAATTTGAAAATCCATATATAATATATTTATATACATTACATGTCTGCCAAATTGATAAAAAATCAAAAGCATTGACTTCACCAGTTTTTATACGTAATCATTATTATGCACACAGAACATATATTAATCTATACAATCTACACAAGACGGCATTCCACCTGAGTTGTATGTACATTATATGTTATAAGTATAGGCCAAGCAATATACAAATACAAAAACATTGCAAACATATACAAATTATTAAAGCGAGCCTATATTCTATATAACCAGTGTTTCAATTTCAATAGTAGTTAGTATTTAAGCAAACCATTCAACACCAAAAGACCAAAATAAGCACAAGCAAGAAGTATACTACATTAGTACATACACAATGTAAAATGTTATGGGAAATATGCATGTTATTATTTTCATATGGGAAATGTGCATGTTCTTTCTTACGGGAAGTATGTATTTCTTATGGGAAGTAGTGTATTTCATACGCATTGTACATGTATTTTAGTACTGGAGTTTATTATATGGGGAAGTATATGTACTTAACATACACGCGGAATAATGCCTTCGTCGGCATATTAAAAAGGATTCTAAAGTATCTAAAGTACCAACTTTTGTGTTGAAGGCATAGAAATAGGTATTTTCTGCCCCTGCACTTCCCGTGTAGTCTATATGGCAAGTGGTAAGCTTTAATGCACTTGCATTGCTTGCTTTCATATATGAGAATCGGACGTATATATGCTCTTATACGTATATTAGTGGAGTATATGCGCTTGTATAGGCCTATAAGCCATTTGAACACTGAACATTTCTCTGACTGACTGACAGAACATCAGAACAGAACATGAGAGGAGCTTTGAACAGTACACGTTTTCAACATAGCCTTTTAACATTACTGTGCTCCTTTTTGTATATGGACGTTCAACATTTAACATTGTACACTTGTACATGTAACTTTATTACTAACTTACTACAGAGTACTGTTTGTACATTATAGCGTTCATGTTTTTAATAGGGGTTGATGGGGTTGGGGTTCATGTTCATATATGCTGTAAAAATGTACATATGTATACTGTGTACAGTGTGTACCTATTAAATACAATGTTCATATAAACTTCTGCTGGGGCATGTTGACGAACCATTCAAGCTTCATGCCATTTAACAGCATTGAGAATGTACACACTGCCTCTATATAGTTACATACAGCCTCTATATACTTACATACATGCTTAAAACAGTTCCTACATACTACAATATACCATATACACACATACAGCCTACACAAAACATAACGTCTGCGAAGTATTAAAAAGTACCAATGTCAATGTTGAACTTTATTAAAGGGATTGAAATTGGTACTTTAAGATCCTTCGCCGACGACTGTATAGCTTATACAAACATATACAGCTCCTATACTATGTTTATTTGTATTTTTTGTATATATTTGTACATGCTAAAAAGCTCGGGGAAAGATCCCAAAGTACTAAATTTCCACCCCTTCAATACTGAAATTGGTACTTTTTGATACTTCGCCTACGATAAATAGAAAAATTGTGTGTACTTCAGTTCAGAGTACATAATAGTCTTAGTATGTATATGAGTATAGAAATGGGA